>VZTA01011600.1:247-10525 GCA_013398855.1 Mohoua ochrocephala
CCCGCACACTCACACCCCGTGTCCTGCTCAGCCAGGAGCCCAAACACCCTGGGAGCCGCGGCTGAGGGTCAGACAGCCCCAGACACCAAGGGCCTCTCTGGAACACACCCTGGGAACTGAGACAGGCCCAGGCAGGGGGGAGACTCCTCAGCATGGGGGGGATTCATTCGAGTCTCTCCCTGGGCAATCTTTGATAGATGTGCTCATTTGCAAGGCCTGTGAGTTGTACACACGATTTATGGGGTGGGGGCATACCGGGGGGCACTGGGACAGTGTGGGGCACCAAGGATCCTAAATAAACACCGAGGGAAAAACCCCTTTCCCTTTCACCGTGTCTGGCTCTCCATTTTAAGACCAGGGAAAAGGCAACAGCTGAGGGGGTCCCCAGCAGCCGCGGTTCCTCGGCACCCTGCTGAGGGTGAAGCAGCTCCGGCAGAGACGCCGCTCACCGGAGGCATCCAAGGATCAGCCAGGAATGACTCCAGACACGGGAAGAGCTTTTAAGGAGCACTTTGTTAATAAATGCACAGGAGAAATGGCTGCTGACGAACGCGGCGAGCCCCGGGACGCCGGGCCGGCCCGCCCAGGCAGCGTCCCCTCAGACATTAGTCCCAGCGGGAGATCCGGGAGCAGCGTTCCCGGCAGGAGAGCCGCGCTCCCACATCAAAGCAGGAAAACAACTGCTGGGGCTGCTTTCTGTGCCATTCCAGCACCTTCCCAGCCCTATCTCAGCAGGTCCAGCCGTGCCTGAGCCTGGTTTACCCCACGGTGGCCCAGCAAAGCCTGAGGAGCCGCTGTGCCCCCCCCACGCCTGGTGCTGGCCCCTCTCCCTTTGCTCCGAGGTTCCCGATCCTTTTCCCAAATAATCGTGTTTAAACATCCCACGCAGACACGATGAAGCTGTTCAGGACGACGGATGTTGCCAACGAGGACAAGTTCTCTTAAGGTTAATTAATCATTTGTAAACTGACCTTTGGGGGGATGAATTATTCATCAGTGCTCCTCAACCAACACAGCACAGAATTTTCATCCAGCATTTTTTGGTCCAAGTTGTCCATTTTTCCATGAGTGAGGGACAGGGAGAGCCGTGCCCCTGGCTGTCACCTCTGTGTGGGATGCTCCTGCTTGGCCAGCATTTAAACCACAGCCAGGCTTAAGCTGGACCAAAGCCCGACCACCGCTGCTCTTCCCCACCTGTATTTCTTCCTTAAAGCCTGACCGACCTTAAACTCTCTCGAAGACTCCTCTCCAGGAGCTTGACATTTAAAAGTGCAGTGACAGAAAATAACTTCTTCTAAAAATACGTGTAACTTATTTACCAGCAACCAGGAGAGAGGGGGAGAGGAATTCAAATGAAGACACACATTCACCTCACACCGCTGGCTGTGACTCCTCCCGGGGGGCAAAGCTGCTCCCTGTGGATCCCAGGCCTTTCCCCCGCATTCGAACCTGGAAATGGCTGAGCAGGAATGAGGAGAGAAGGGAGAAAAGGTATCCATCCCCAGGTGCCTTTCCCCCACATCCAAACCTTGAAGTGCCTGAGAAGAAATAAGGAGAAAACGGATCCCCATGGACCTTTCCCTCACATCCAAACCCAGGACAGGCTGAGCAGGAGCAGGGATAAGGAGAAAAAGGATTCCCATGTGCCTTTCCCTCACATCCAAACCCAGGACTAGAGCAGGGACAAGGAGAAAAGGGATCCTCATGCACCTTTCCCCCACATCCAAACCCAGGACTAGACCAGGGACAAGGAGAAAAAGGATTCCCATGTGCCTTTCTCCCACATCCAAACCCAGGTCTGGCTGAGCAGGAGCAGGGATAAGGAGAAAAGGGATTCTCATGCACCTTTTCCCCACATCCAAACCTGGGACAGGCTGAGCAGGAGCAGGGATAAGGAGAAAAGGGATTCTCATGCACCTTTTCCCCACATCCAAACCTGGGACAGGCTGAGCAGGAGTAGGGACAAGGAGAAAAAAGATTCCCATGTGCCCTCCCAGGCTGCAGGGAGGGGCAAGGCCCCAGTTTTGGGGTAGCCAAGGAGCTGATTTAATATCCTAAAGCCTCCAGAAGTGGGAGGCAGGAAAAGACAAGCCACTGTTTATTGGGAAAACATCCCGTGCATCGCTCTTTGTCTGATTACAGAAATGAAGGAATGAAAGAGAGAGAAAGAAGAAATCAAAGACAAAATGCAGCACAAATCCAGGAGCTCAGCGCTTGGAAAACTGCTCATTTCCACAGGGAAAAGCCTTCTCCACCCCACATCCCCCTAGGAGAGAGCAGCTCCTGCCCAAACAGGCTCCTCACCCCCTTCCCCACCCAAAACTCCAGCGCAGCCCTGAGGGATTCTCCTGAACGTGAGGCGTTCATGTATCTTTAATTATTGTTTCAGCCACATAAATCCATGCAGGATTAAAATTCATGATGGTTCTAGGGTACAAGTGCAAACAATTTGTTCGGTAAACTTTGCTCTAATTGGCATTCTGAAAATTTCCTGTTAATCAAGCCCCCTGGGCTCGGTTTACCAGTGTAGTTGTGCCTGGGAATGTCGGTGCTCGGAGGGTGCACGCGCCAGCGCCGCTTTCAAGGGTCTTTAGACGATATTAACTCACACACTTTGTCCTCGCGTTAATTTGCAAGCAATTTTTTAACAACCTTCCGTGGCCCCGTCTTTTTATCTCGCTGCTTCGTTACTCCGGGCGAGCGAGGAGAGCGTTTGTTAAACCTGAGACTCAATCGCGCCGGGAAACAGCCGGGGGGAGGCCGAGCGTGGAACATCCCCGAGGGCAGCTGGAATTCCTCCCTCTGGGAGACGCCTTTCCAGCAGCTCTGGACTCTGAGTGGCCACAGGAGACACAAGGAGATGTTTTGGGCCAGCATGGGAACCTCAGGAGCGTGAGGCAAGGACCCCAAAACCAGGGATGGGGAGGTGGGGACACCTTGGTTCTCCTGAGCTGAGGATGGGAAGGTCCTGAAGAGCCAAGGCCTGGGCAGAGCTGCTTTACCATCCCATCTCCATGAGCTGACAACAACAGGAGATGCCAGAGCCTCCCTTCCCACTGATGCCTCAGGTTTTAACTTTTCTATTTCCCAACCCCTGCCCTGCCTGGTGTGTGACTCTGCAGTTCCTTGTGCCCTGGGAGCTGCTGTTCTCTCCTGCTGCTCACACACAACAAACCTCTGCAGGTTCCCACTCCAAGGACACCGGGCCCCAAATGTGTCAACTCAAAGCCTCTCAAGGGGGGCAAACTCGGGGTAATTCCATCATGAACTGAGGTGATCATTGGAGAATGAACCCTGATATGCAAATGAACCAAACTTATCAAAGGGTGAGGAACCCGTGAGCCAGGGTCCATCTGGGGTGGAGCCTCTGGACTGCCCAGGGTGAGCCTTTGAAGGCCTTCAAATAAATCCCTCCTTTTATTCTCTTAATTCCTGTCTGGTCTCTGTGTTTTAGGTGGCCACTTAAGGCATCACCACACATGATCCAACACAGAAAAATCGGCCAATTCTGGATCTCTTTCCCCCAGGGAACTCCTTCCCCGCTCAGTCCCACCCCGGGTCACCACCGGGAGGATTTCAGAAGCTTTCAGCCATCCCCTCCCTTCAGCTTTGCTGCGTTATCAGGCCAGTCCTTAACTCCCATCCCAAGAGATTTGGGAACAGGAGAAGCTTTGGATCACCTGAGCGTCCCTTCCCAGCGGCACAGCGAGGCGGGCTGATAGAAATAACAAAATAATGAGCGGCTGTCAGCGATCAGGGCTGTGCCGGAGGAGCTCTCCTGGATGGGAACGTGCGATCAGGAAACGCGGGAGAGCTGGCAGCTCCCAGAAGACGCCAAAGATGGTGCACAACAACAAACTGCTTCCCAGGAAAGCTGATAAGGAGCGTAATTAGATGGCGTTACGGCAGCAGCAGGGCCTGGAAGCTGGGAAGAATCGTGTGGAGAGCGGGAACAGGCACATTCCTGTGGGGAAAAAAGAGGGATAACGCGGGTTCACACAGTGGGAGCTGCTCAAAAGGTTTTGGAGGCGAGCAGAAGGGCCTGCAAATAAATCAGATGTAAAATGAGAACAGGAAGGTGTGGAGGGCCCTGAATGCCTGGGGAGGGAGAACGGACTGAGCGTTCCAAGCAGGGATTTGTCTCATCTCCATTGCTTCAGTCTTTATCCAAAGGTTAATTGTGGATGAAACTGAACGAAACAGCTTTGAAGGGAACTGTGGGGAAGGCCAGGGGAAGGGAAGGAGTTTGGAGCCATTTGGATGAGTCAAATGTATTCAAAATGAGAGGATCTGATGAAAAGCACCCCGGAACATCGAACCCTTGGTGGTTATCTTCAAAATTGATGAAGGTGCAGAGGTCCCTGGAGATGAGAGAAGCACCTCTCTTTGAAGAGGATACTTAAAATTTTTTTTAAAAAAAAGTTAGAAAAAACCTCGAATAATCATCTTAATCTAAATTCCCTGGAAGAGGCTGGAGGAAAGGCTTAAATGAGCAACTTGTAAAAGGATGAATAAAATCAAAGAACATGGGTTTGTCAAGAGCCAGTCATGTCAACCCAATTTAATTTCCTTCTTTGATAAGGGAACAGGAGGGCCTGATGATGGGGAGCAGGAAACACACGAGTGAGGAGGACTTTTGCATTGTCCCACTGAAAAAAACACCCTCTAAAACCAATCAGAGCTCAGCTGGCAGAGAAACCACTCCTGTAGAGGAGGGAGCAGGGGACAAGGAGGTTCTCCAGCCCCCACCTTGGCCCTAGAGGAGGAGCTGTCACCCTTCCTGTCCATCCTGCTTTTCTCGAGCCTGGCAATCCCCAGCTTTGCCCAGGAAAACTGAGACCAAACCTTTGTTAGGCTGATTTTTAGCCTCTCGCGCTGGTTTATCCTTCATTTCCCCACAACAGCAGCATCCCCACGAACGTTTCAGTAGAACCACCTTGACGTGGCATTATCCCACATTAACCCGGGACGCTGCCATGGAGCCGGGAAGATGCTTTTGGTGGAGCTGCAGTGACTCCAACCCGTTTGGAAAAGGTGCAAATCCCTACGGACACAGCCTGAGTGGGAGCGCGGAGGCTCTGGAGGACAGATGGACTGAGGGATGGGGACTCCTGCACAGCCCAGCTTTGGGAAAGGGGCTCTGGGAGCTGCAGGAATGGCTGCTGCAGGATGGCAGGAGTGGAAGCTTTTGATATAGTTTCAAACAATGCTTAATTATCAGGTAGCTGAAAATTAGCCCATCTGTGCCTCGGGAGAAGACAATGGGAAGTTGTGTGTTACTAATGGCTGAAAAGCGCTGGCAGCACAAGACAGGAAATTCTCAGGCAACTTTTTTCCTGCAGGTAATGTAATTACACGGCGTAATCCCCAAATCTCCTGACTTTTTGGTGGGGTTTGACAAAGCTTAGGAGGTCTCCATCTCCCTTTCTGTTTCCTCTCCTCGCGGCAGCAGCACGGCTCTGGGGGATCGCGGGCCCGCCTGGGCAGCAGCAGATGTGGGTGACATAAAACCGCCTTGAAACAGCCGGCTAAAGACAATCTCAGGTTTTTTCTACGGCAGATTGTAAATTCCCACCTGCCTCTGCCACAGCCTCGCTCTCTGAATGCAAGGCACAGAGCTCGGAACATTATTTTGGGTAAAATTTCCTTGCTGGTAGAGTCGGTCAGGGCCCGATCCAGGTCAGTGCACACACGAGCAGCAGCTCGGGTCAGATTTAGAACCCCTTTTGTTTTCTCTGCTTTTGGGCCCTGCTGATGCAAAAAAAAAAAAAAAAAATAGTCCCCCAAGCCCCCTGATTTCTGTAAATGCCTCGAGGATCCAGTGATGAGGTCTTTGAGGGTCGCTGAAGCAAAGCTGGAATGGCACAAACCTCATGCAAACAGTCCAGGCAGGGTAAATAGCTGATGATTTTTTATATTCATACTTTTGTCTGAGGAATAACTGGGAGCAAATTGCTTTTTCCTTGCCTAGTTGGAATTATTCAGAGCAGGGGGGGTTTTTTTTCTGCTGATTTTTGCTATTCTCCCTTTCGAGAGGTTCGCTCCCGATGACGGCTCAGCCCTGAATGGAAAGCAAACGTCGCCTTCACCTTCAGTGAACTTTGAAGCGATTGATTTTCACCGGGCATGAAAGAAAAGCTGGGAAGCGACAGCTCGTGGACTTTGGGGAGGGTGAACGTTGCCATTTCGCGCCTGTTGGTGCAGCAGCACTCGGGGCATCCCAGCACGCGTTCGACAGAAGCTCCTTGGGCTCACCCAGCCCCGGCCCCTCCCACACAGGAGGTCCTGGCCCGGCAGACGCTTTCAAGCAGCCCAGAACAGGGAGGAAAACGATTCTTGCTGGCTTTTGTCTGGTAATCTGAGGTCAGGAAAACAAAGTGCTTCCTCTCAGCTCTCCCCAGCGCCGTGGTGGGAAATGCAGCCAAGCTCCAGCACCGAGAACAAAGCCAGAGCTGGCACAAACACAGCAGCTCCTTAAATGAGTTTGCCATTAGCCGGAAGGGCTGCAAATTGAAGCGAAGATAAGCCCCTTAGCATTTCCCTTCTTTAATCCCAGCCTCATAAAAGCAGAGATGTGTTCCTATTCAGTGGGCTTTATACAGAGGCAGGTATTTCATTTACCCAAAAAACCCCTGGATCGGATAAATTATTAATGTTATTTATAAAGGCAATTCTGCCATTCAGCAACTTCTTTTGGATCCCTCCGCTTAATCTCGCTGCTTAGCATAAGATACACTCCAGTTAAAAGGCGAAATCACATTCCCTTACAAGGCCTGCAAAATAAGGGAGCGCCGAGGTGCCTGGAAAAGGGTTGTAGTTGAAATTCTGCTCTAAAGATTAATGCATTTATCAGTGGCAAACATAAGCCCTGATTTCCACTTGCTCGTCCCCTCCCTGCGTGAGGATGGGGCCTCGCTCACACGCGGCAAGAGCTGGTTAAGCTACTCAGCGACATGGCTGCTGCTTCCAGAGCCTCTGGGAGGCTGCCTGGGGGCTGGGCGGAGCCCCAGGGGGAGAATTTCGGGATCGTTGAGGTTGGAAAAGCCCTCCCAGCCCATCCAGTCCCAGCTGTGCCCCATCCCCACCTTGTCCCCAGCCCAGGGCACTGAGTGCCACCTCCAGCCCTTCCTTGGACACCTCCAGGGATGGGCACTCCAAACCTCCCTGGGCAGCCCCTGCCAAGGCCTGAGCACCCTTTCCATGGGGAAATCCCTGCTGATGCCCCCCCTGAGCCTCCCCTGGCCCAGCCTGAGGCCGTTCCCTCTCCTCCTGTCCCTGTTCCCTGCCAGCAGAGCCCGACCCCCCCCGGCTGCCCCCTCCTGTCAGGGACTTGTGCAGAGCCACAAGGTCCCCCCTGAGCCTCCTTTTCTCCAGGCTGAGCCCCTTTCCCAGCTCCCTCAGCCGCTCCTGGGGCTCCAGCCCCTTCCCCAGCTCCATTCCCTTCCCTGGACACGCTCCAGCCCCTCAAGGCCTTGTTGTGAGGTGCCCAGAACTGGACACAGCCCTCGAGGGGCCTCAGCCATGCCCAGCAATCATTTCCCTTCCAGCCCCTCTGCCCCAGCCTGGAGCACTCCCGGGGCTGTGTGACCCAAGTGCAGGAGCCAGCGAAGCAGCCCCGTCCCCTCCTGGGACGTGTCCTGCAGCACGTCCTGCCCTGTGACACCCCTGGCCACCACTGCAGCTCTGCAGGCTCAGCCCTGCACTCACCCCACGGACCAGGGTGTGCCAAGGGCAGAGAGGCACCAGAAGGAACATCCAGGAGGAGTGGGGAGTGGAGCTGGGATGCTCAGAGTCCCAAAATAGGTCCTCAGGTGCTCCAGGAGCGCTGCCACCACGGTGGCATCGGCGATCTCGGCCCCAGCAGAACCAGCGCGGCACAGAACAATGGGGAACGATGGAATAAACATGGGAAACTGGGAATTCTGGTCATCATCCCCATTCCAGCTGCAACAGCGGCACGTGATGGAGCAGTTCCCACATCCCCCTCCCACCGGCAGGGCAGCAATGGCTACTCTGGGGTTGAACACCCACACCTGGGAGGAGCAGAGCCAGCAGCTCCCATGGGAGATGTTCCCCTCTGGGAGGGGAGCAACAGCTCCTTGCTCCCACATCAGGACTTCAGTGGGAATCACCTCCATCCCACCCCGTGATCCCAGGAACATCCTGGGAGCTGCCGCAAGCCACCCCCCAAATCTGAGGGCAGCACACACGGGAATTGCAGGGAAGCTTTGGAAAATCCCTCATGGAATGTTCCCTCCTCCGTGTGCTCCCCAAAATCCTTTTCCCAGCATTTCCCTCTCCCAAGGCCGCACGACAAATGGAGCAGCCAGCGCTGGCTGAGGTTTTGCTGCAGCACGATTCGAACCCAGGCAGAGCATTTCTGTTTGCTCAACTCGCCCAACCTTTCCACAGGAGGGTTCCAACAGCAGTGTGTGTTTTCCACGTGTTTTCCATGGATTTTCCACGCTGTTTCCCCAGCCCTGGGCTCGTTCAGGATGTGTTTTTCCTCCTGGGCTGGGTGTGGGGACAAGCAGGGGCTCACGGGTGGCACCTTTGATCATTCCCTGGCAAGGAGGGCTCCTGCAGCTGCACTCAGAGCTGGAGATGTCTCAGCCCTGGGCACCACAGAGAAGCTCCCTTTAATGTCAAAACGCCTCCTAATAAGATTTTAAGTTTGTTCAGGGAGCTGGAATGAAATATTTAACCACGGCATCACAGCAGCGTTTTATTCTCATGAAAATGCTGAGATGCCATTTGCAAATCAGAGCTGTTTCCAGATTTTGCTTTGAAACCGCGGCGTCTTCACGCAACTGTTTTGTGTGGGGTTTTGTTGTTGTTCTTTCCCTGTCCAGGAAGAAACAAATGGTGAGGAAAAAGAGCTGAGATCTTCTTCACAGATCAGGTGTCTGTGCTGGGGCCCTTTGGAGCCCGCTCGGAGCAGGGAGAAGCAGCCCTTGTTGTTGCACCAAGCATTCCAATTCCATTATCTTTGTTTCCCACACTGACAACGAGACATTTAGGTTGGAGAACTCCACTGGGCATTACTGCTGCTCTGAAGGGTTTGCATGATTTGAGATAAATGTCATAAAAGAAATAGCAACTTCTGCCAGAAAAGCACAGCTGTCCTACTTTTATTATTATTATTATTATTGGGGCAATTTTCCCCTTTTTTTTATTTTTCGGTACAGTTTATTCACTTGCAGTTCTTCATCTCCCTAAACAGAAATTATATGTTGTTAAACACAAGAATCCAGCTCAGTTCCATCCCTCCTCAAGACTCAGATATTTCCTTATCCTACTCCTTTCCCTGCTCCAGGCAGGTAGCCCAGAGCCATCCAAAACCTCTGGGTCTGGGCGATGTTTGGTCTGCGAGTGCCTGAATTTTGAGACGTGAATTAAACTATTTCCAAAAGGAAAAGCAGTTTTTTAGGCAGTGCTGGCCACACTCAGCATTTGAGGTTCAAATTGTTCTTAAGAAAGGGTTATTGTACAATAGTGACCAAAATATACTTGAATTCAGCTTCTTAGGATCAAAAAGCCCCAAATCCCTTTTTTTTTTTTTTTAAAGACCTTGTGATTTGTACACAGTTTATTCGTGGGGTTTATTTTTTTCAATACAAAATTCAAAGAACCGCAAGGAGAAATTGTTGGCAAGCAGCATAAAAAAACCGCTTAAAAATAACATATGAAAGTGTCAGAAGGAATGTGTATCATTGATCCAAAACACCCAGGATCCAAAATAGCTGAGAGAGGAGAAAAAACCCTTCAGCCAACTGAAGGCAGGAGAGGACACAGGGCTCGTCCTGGCCAGCTCAGGCACGGTGAGGGTGTCAGCGTGGCACGAGATTGAAAGGCACAAAAGGCACGGGGAGGGCAGAGCTGGGGATTTTCTGGTTCTGCGAGAAGCTGTTGTGGTCCTGGAGGGTTCCCCTCGGATCGAGCTGCTCCACGCGGGAAGCACCTTTTGGGAAGGCAGCGAATCTGCGGCCTGCAAACACTGCCCTTCCAAATCCTCCCTGAGATTTGGGCCAAAGGAAGCATTGGGAAGTCAGGAGGTGGAAATCAGGAAATTGGAAAATAATCAGGAAATCAGGAAATCGGGAAATAACCAGGAAATCAGCTCCTTTCAGCAGTGCCATAAGCAGGAGCTCACGCCGCCTCCAGCTGACCCCGATTTTCCCCCCCATCAGTTCCCTGATGTTCCAGGTTCTGCTTTGCTGCTGCCGAAGCTCTCACAGCAGCATTTCAGTCCCTTTAGGGAACTTCCAAAAGAGATGG
>VZTA01011611.1:0-25444 GCA_013398855.1 Mohoua ochrocephala
TGTTTTGTTTTTTTCTTTTCCAATTGAATTTGAAATATTCTTACTTGAATTAAAATGAAAACTCAGTTCAGGACAGAATCCTGTTTTCATATGTGGTCAATAGCCAGTTCTAGTAACAGTGTAAGAAAAAGTGTATTCAGCAGTGGAAAATTGTCACTTAAATATCTGAAAATCAGTACATATTTCCCTGTAGTGACATAATGACAAAGTAGGAGCCTTTCATATGGTGCAAAACTTTTATGTTCAGTTGCATGGAGTGATGTGCATTGCTTCTGAGCTGGGCAACTTGTAATGGACTTGATGATTTAAAGGTGTTTTCCAACCTAAATGGTTTAATGATTGTATGAAAAATCATTCCTAACCGGCCTCCTGTGGTTTTGTTCAGTTCACGTGCATCACTGCTGCTGCTCTAAAAGGCAACAATTTTTTTACTTTTTAACATGAATTAGTCCCTAGGGAAAAAATATCAATGATTTGAGTTTCCAGCAATGCAGTTTCCGGTTTACAGAAAGTCCATCTACAGTTATGCTTGTTTTGAGAAATCAAAATATGTAGTTTTGCTATGGCCACATTGAGAAAATATTTACCTTTTAATTACTTTTCAATCTATGTCAGTTGGGCACAATTGCTCTGTAAATTTTACCAATTTCAAATGCTCAAAATTAGCACTCCAGCTCTAATTAAAATTTAAATTGAATTTTTTTTTACTAAAAGCCACACTCAGTATAAAAATCCCGGGCCCATGCGTATGACCTATGCACGTGTTCAGATGCCAGGCATTTACTAGTTCATTTAGATGTGCATAAATCAGTTTGCTGTGCATTCTGGTTTTAATTTTATTTGATCAAGCATGTATTAATCAGATAATACCAAGTTTATTGATTTATCTTTTGGCCACAGATACACAATCTTGTACTCTTTAGAAGATTGGTATTATTTTGTCTGAGGCACAGATCCCAGTAATAGTCACCTATCAAATATTTTTGTTTGTTGTTTGGTGTTTGTTCCTCATGTTTGAGATGGCTCTGTAAATGAACAGAGACAAACTTGAGCCAATTCATTATGAATCAATACAATGCAGATTTTTTTTTAGTCAATTCCAAATACTGAGTGAATATTTTAAAAGTCAAAATGTAGTTAGGGATCTGTTACAGGTTTAAATCACCACGATGATGTTTTTTGGGGTTTTTTTGGGTCTTTTTTTGTTTTTTTTTGTTTTTAGTGTTATGCAATAGCTTGCTCTCCAGTTAATCTCTTTACAGTCCTGAGAACTTGAAATTTGCTATAAAGACATTGGTATGTGTCTGTCAGCATCATTCTGTGCCCCTTAAACTGTGCTTCAAAGTAAAATACACAAGTACTCTTAATATTGGCTTCCAGTGACTGGGGAATCAATTTCATGTAATTAGTAGAAGCTCTTTGGACTCCACAGTTCCCACTCTGGGGTTTGGTGATCATCATTGCAGTTTAGGCTGCTTGTAAGGGATCGAGACTTGGCTCAAAGTGGATGTTTGATTGGAAATCTTCAAAACACTTTCTCGTGTAAGACAGTTCAGGGAAAAAAGTGGTGTTATTTCAGGTAGCTCTCTCTTCTTTACTCAATATTTGGGCCTTTCCCCCATTCCTTTTTCTTCCCTTTATGCTGGATATGAGAAAGATTACTCCTGAGTTCTACTCCTGCACCTGCTCCTTTCTACCCCTCTTCACTATGCACCTTCATTTTAGTTTAATCTCTGATTGTCGCTGAAGTAACAGCATATGTTAAAATCAAATCAGATTTTTCTCACAAGCATAATATTTCCTAATATTCTTTCCTGTTATTTTACTCTCAGACTGTCTAGCTAGTGACTCATGCTTCTGTGTTCCAAATGTCTACCGAGACACTAATATTTCTTGATGCAGATCACCAAGATACAATTGGTATATATCTGTACGAAATTATCCAACATAATTCTGTCATATTCAGGAAGGCAATAAATAATTGTTATTTCCAGGTCTCTGGGGTCATGCCTGCAAATGTTTTTTTCTTTCTTCAGCTGGTATCTGAATTAGCAATGCATTTAAAGTTTCATCGACTTGGTGGGAACCCAGAGCAATGAGTTCTGAGAGTTCTTGCACTGCATCATTGTCACCTAGGCTGCATCTTCACTCCAATAGATTTCGTTGGCATGGTACTGAACCCATGAGGTTGCCTTTTTCCACTCCTATCATTCATCCTGGTTAACAGGCAGCAGGTGTTTTATTTCTTGTCATTTCTTTCTGTAATTTTTTTTTAATACCTCCTGTTTCAAGAAATCCTTATTTTTAAAAAAATTGTATGTTTTGGGCTGTCTTACTCATCTGGTGAAAACATGAAGAAATAGCCTACAAGAACAGCAGAACAGGAATTGTAGAGGCTTCCACTGCTTTAAAAGTTAAGGCTGTGCTCAAACCAACAGGGACTGTAAAAGATGAAAAAGTTGCTATTGATTTCGATTCATTTTGATAGTTTTAAAATATAAGTGTTTGCATCAGCTTTTTAAAAATTTTGGTAGAGATTTTAATCTATAATTTTGATTACTTTGAGAAAAAGCTCATTAAAGAACAATTACCCAGACAGTGCAAACGAGAAGGCATTTAAGTGTATCTTCTGGGCAATTTGGTGTTTTGCTGTAGGTTGTTTAACCAGACTATATTGAAATCTTTTCATAACATTGTCTGGTATAATAACCTTGGTACAACTTTTTTTCGTGCTACTTAAATTCTAAAGAGCTGGTTATCATAATCTTTTGCCTTCGTTGTAACAGATTAATAAGGGCAGTGTTGTCCTTCTCTCATCTAAACATTGATTGTTGTCACAATCTTGTCTGAAGTATGTTCCCACATGGTTTTCATTCCTTTATTGAGTCTCACTGAAATATGGTACATTTTTGTCTTTAGTTTTCAAGATCTCTTAGTTTTCAAGATTTCTTACTCTCTGTGAAATCTCTCCTTCAGGACTGGCATGGTAACTGACATCTCACATAGAATGTTGATTTTCGTTAGCTCCATGTTGCATTGTCCAAGACAGTCTGACCCATGAGTGTCTCACAAAGCTGCCATTTAGTTTTTAGACTTTCTTTTAACTGTCCTTTTCTTTGTTCCAGAAACAGCCCCCACCCATCCTAGGAAAAATAATTTCCTAAAACAGGGAGGGGGGGACTGCAGTGAGACTTCTGTCTACCATGATGACTAGTATTTCTTACCATTTCCTTTCAATCCTCATTAGTGTCTCTGTGCTTTGAGGTTTCAGCAGTAGATGGTTAGAGGTTCATTTTTGGGACTGTATGGTCCTAGCTTTCTGCTGTTGAAGAAATCCTTTCCTACAAAATCATTAAGGCACTTTTTCTAAAGTATTATTTTTGTGGAGAGAGTGTGGGTCTCATTTCTGTATTGTAACAGAAGGGCTTCCCTGGGGTATGGAAGTAGGTTGTAGGAGTGGAAAAATAGCTTGTCAGGCATCCCTGAGCTGATGGGTGTAAATGATCAGGAATTGTCAACCCACCGGTGAAGTCACCTGGGACATACAAAGAAATTTACAAGCAGACAAAAGCTTCTAACAAATGAGAGTGAAGGGAGGTGTAGCATGTGAAAAGAGCTTTCACATGATTAATGCTTCAAAGAAAAAAGTTATGAGTTGTGGCTCTGGTTACTAGAACAGGAGAAGAAATTGAACGGTTTATATGATAGAAGCTGGCAAATATTATGAGCATATATATATAGCCAAGTTTTATTGTCTCCTTTTACTGAGAGACCTCTAAATTACTTTTTCTTGCTGGCTGATTTAATAATATAATAAGTTTTGTTGGCGTTGTTGTCAGCTCAATGGAACAACTCTTTATTTATGACCAGTTTAAATATGAAGTACATCTAAGAGCAGAAAGAATTCTGAAGGCACAACTTAATCTCATCAAAATTAAATTGTAATGAAGACATAAAAGCTAACTTACTTTTTTGTTTGCTGTTATTTGTGCATTGCTGAGGTTGCTGAAACTTTTCCTCAACATTCCTACAAGATAAATTTTGCCTAATTCTGTAGGAAGTAAAAACAATTTTTCTGATTGTTTTTAATTTGAGAAAAAGGCCAAAACCAGATATGTCATCTTAACATCGAGACCTTCTGATGCTGTTAACTAATAATTCAACTTGATAATACCCTTTAAGTCAAGAATGCTGCTTGTTGGAGGAATACAGCTTGAATCAGACAATCAGAGTCACATAAGAGGAAGAAGGTTTCATATGTGAAAAAATAGTAGACAGCTCTTCATCTATTTATTTATTTAATTAATTTTTTAAAGCCGGGCAAGTCTTTGTAATTTTTATCTGAGTTTTGTTCAGTTTAGTGACACATTTCAGGCAGGAGATTCCGATAGAACAATGAAACTGTGGCATTGTGTGCCACCAGTCTAAATAATACTCAAAATGTACAGGCAGTAGGATTTCTGAAAGAAGAGAGTATAATTTTATTTTGGTATGTAACTGATTTCATAATCAGGTAAATGCAGCATACACTCTTTCATTTGTTTTCATAGGCAGCTAGCTCCCCCTTTCTTTTCTCTGTCTAGTTTAGAACAGTCAGATTTTATCCTGTTGTATTGATTATTTATTTGATATAACTCTTTCTGTCCCAATTATCTGAAATTATTTAAAAACATTAAGGAACGAAGCTCCAGAACACTGTAAGGAGGAAAATATTATTTTTAAATCCGGAGAAGCTTTGGGTTTTCAGATACATCCCTTAAAGAAATAACTCCCAAGTCGCGTTGTAATGTGGTTTAAATGACACTAACTTTTTCTCCAGGGCATTTTGATTATTAGTATTGAAGAACGGGTGAAAAGTGCAGTGGTGGTTGGAGAATATTAAGGGGCATATTACTGCAAATCAATATTCACTTAAGTTATTTCCTTAGCATCCACGATTGAGGGGTGCTGGAGACAATACAATGAACTAGATGCTTAGTTCAACCCAGCAGAGCTTTTGAAACTAGACAGAGAAGCTTTTCCCCTGATGGGAAAGAAAGAGAGGAGTTATATAAACAGCAGGCTTTTATGAATTTAGTGAAGATTCTAAATCACTTATATTAAGTATTGCAGGTTCCTAGATTAGAGAAACTGGTAACTGTAATAGAGAGTCAAAATTAGAGAAAATTCTGTGATTTGCTGATTTTCAAATGTGAGTTTTGTTATTGTTGATGTTTTTATTTTTATTTTAGTGTCTACTGTATGTCTAGTACTGTCTTTATTGAGACACAAGTCCATGCATGTGAGAAATCACAAAATGTTACTTCTGTGTGACTCCAGCCCTTAGATGGTTAAAGTGCTGTACGAGGAAAAGTAGCATCAAACAGAAATCCACTCACTTAGAAGACATGCTGCAGGGACTAATCTTGTATCTTAATGAAATAAAATGAATTTTTTAACGGACCAGCAATAAAAGATGAGGTTGGTCAATAAAATGCTTTTGCAGTCACGATGGCAGTGAAGCAATGAACGCCTCTGTGGTAATTGGAGTTAAATAAGGGCAGTCTGTACTGGAGAGAGGGAGCATACTACAGCTGTGTGGGATAGAAGCAGACTGGAAAGGTAAACTCCTGGTTAGCCTTTTACACTAAAAAAACCCAATAAAATATTAAAATGAAGTTGGAAAACTGACTTCAAGCTACAAAGTAATTAATTTTTAGAAGTGAATGCTCTGGAATTATCACGGCCAAAAGTTTCAAAGAAAGACATGATGGGATATCGAGAAGGTTTCCTACTTCTCCACTGCAGGAGGCTTTTCCTCCGCTGTTGTGTATTGTGCTCAGACTTTTCTTCCTCCTCTTCCCACCATTTCTCTTTGTTGGTGTGGTTGTCCTGACAGGTATGACAATGAAGAGAAATTCAGGAGGTAATGTGTGGCTCATCCCCCCTTTCCCAGGATATGCAGTGGCAATGAATAAGACATTAGCTGGATATGTTCACTTAACGATCAGCCATTAGCAATCGGCTTCTAACGCCTCTGGTTGAGCTTAGAGTCAGCATTCCCTGACTGGAACGACAGGTTTTTACAATACCCGTTTTGGTGTTATCTTAAAATCAAGATGGTGTCTGCAAACAATTACTGTTTCTCTGTTTGTGCTCTGGTCTGTTCCGTGAGGGAAGATGGGAGATGGGTGTTCCGGGCATAGTTCCTGTAACTGGAGGTATAAGGGCACAGGAACCTCCTGGCAAATACCAACTAACCTGAGTAAAATTTAGGTGCATGAAACACAAGGTGCTGTATGTAAGGGGTAATAAATATATCTTCACATATATATATACACACATAGATACATACATACATATATATATATATGAAATGGTTGTTCAGTTGTAAATGATAACATAAAAGTGCGAGTTGTTAGCAAGATGATTCAGCACACTTAACATTTTTCATCCACATCCATGAGTGTTTCTTTAAAATACCATTAGTTAAAAATAATTCTGCAGGTTATTTGCAGAGGAGCTGGAGACAGAGGAATTTGAGGCAAGGCAATGCTGGGGGAGATGAGGAGGAGAAGGGGATGAAGGTGGTGGGGTCAAATTCCCGTCGCATTGACTACTTGTGTTACACATGGGCAGGTCTGTACCACTACTGAGCAACAGGAGCCTGCACAGAAATGTGGTCATCAGCATTTTAATGTGGGCATAGAAGAAGCTAATAGAATTCCATGATTCATTATTAAAAATAGTTCCCTTCAAATGAGAAAAGTGCTTTGTTTTTACAGCCTTAAAGGTAAAACCTTATATTCTTTCCAGTTTGGGTTATTTTCAAATTGTACACTGAACTTACTGGAGATAAGTCACTTGGAGGTGATGTTTCTTTAATCCAGGCCTTTTTATTAATTGTGTGTGTATTTATTGTTTGCCATTGTACCTCTTCTCTTTCTTTGCTTCTCTGTTACTGAAACTATTTCCCAGTTTGGTGGAATTCCAGTGTATTTGAATGCTCGGGTCAGTACAGCCACTTATTTTGTTACTTTGATGTTAATTTTGGTATTTTTAAAGTGTGGCTATGTTCATTTTTATATTTTATAATATTTTTATATTCTGAGTGTAGAAATTTAAAGTATATCTAGATTGTTTTCTTTTAAAAAACTCTTTACTTGAAATTTGAACTTTTTACTAAGTAACTGTTCTTGCTTCTCTTTGTGTAGGGGAAAATGCAGTGTTGCGCTTCTGAATGAGACAGAATCTGTGCTGTCATACCTGGAGAAAGAGGTAATTGTGATTTCTATTCAAGTAAATATTGGGATGGGTTTATTTTTCTTTTACAGCTGTATTTTTAATAAATGGACAAACAATTCTTTGAAGATCTATTTTTGAATGATAGCTTAGAAAAATTATGTTGTTCAAAACACCGATTTTAAAATGTTATTGGATAAAAACTTAATTGACACTCTTAAATGATAGGTTTATTATGGATATGTTTGTATTTAGAAAATAATTAATTTGGAGTAATTCAATGCAGCAACTTACAGAAGAAAAATAGAGAGATGTTTTCCTGTAGCAGATACTGAAGGGAGAATTCACATGGTACTTTTTGTTTTCTCCTTTATTTTTTCCTTTTTTTTCTTTTATTGTATGGAAAGTATCTCCTCACCTCCCTCTGGAAGGTGCTTAGGATGCTTAGCTTTACCAGAAAGGAAGAAATTTCCCCAAGAATTGGAAAGATAACTGTATTGCAAGATGCCTTCAAAATAAACATATTTTTCTTTGGAATGTCTTAATATAACATCAGGAAGACAGTGTTTTCTAACTGAAATTAGCAGGCCTTTATTTTTAAATTTCTACACCAAACCACTGATGATCAGTAAAAATATTTTTGAAAGCAGGACTTGGCCTGTGCTTATGTGACTGTACCACATTTGCCAATACTGTTTCAGTGCCTGAAAAGGATTTAAACAGACAGTGCTTTATTTTTTTGAGACTAATTTATATTGGAAAGTGGTTATGGTAGAGATACTTATGAGTGGAAACATGTTAAATTCAGAAAGGAGTTAACATTAATTCTCTTCAAATCCATTGATATATTTTTGTGTATGAATATTTTCATTATTGCTCTGTTCTGAATTAAGTCCTATCAATGAGAGAAGTTTCAATTAGCTTTTATAAGTACTCATGAAACACCTGTATTATGTAAAATAAAGATTTATATACCAAATCTGTGTTCTGTCAAGTGTGCAAATTTCCAAATGGGAGGTGTTACAAGTTTGCAAACCTAATTTTAAAAATTATTATACTGTTGCAAATGTGTCTTTTTTTTTTTAGGATACCTTTTTTTATTCATTGGTGTATGATCCATCATTGAAAACGCTTTTAGCAGACAAGGGAGAAATCAGAGTGGGGCCTAGATATCAAGCAGATGTGCCAGACATGCTTGTGGAAGGTAAATATATGAGCTTTGATTAGTGAGAAGAATAAAAGTCCTCATGTTGCATTATTGCTCATGCTAACTTTCTGAACTAAACTAATACATAGAAGCAGACAAAGTAAGATGGTAGGTCTGAGAAAATTTATGAACACCAGTAGATATTATGGAAAAAGAAAGGATACTTGAATAGCTGTTAAAAATATGTCCATTTCCAGTCTGTGCATAGGCATTCAATATTTGTTTATTTAATTATATGGTGTGGTTAGTTATTTAATATAGGCTGCATTGAGAGGAGATGTTAAGGACCAACCCATTTTGCAAAGTAATAACACTGTAGTGAAACAAGTGAAAAATATATTTCTTCTTTCCCTTTTAAAACGAACTATGTATAGAGAATGTATGTCTTTGTGTCTTCTCATTTTGAAATATTGTCTTTCTTTAAAACCTCTTGTCTGTTTTGTAGCAGGATTGAAACAACTGTTTCCAGCCTTGGCATAGCTTTAAAATCACTGATATTTTTAAAATTTTATTTTATTTATTTATAATCTAGCACAACTACCCATGCCTTAGTCTTTTGCTACATAGAAACTATTTTTTTAAACAAAATTTCAAGTAAAATATTTATTTAATGTTTGGATGACATTTAAGAAGTGTGAGTAGCTGTGTCTTGTTATATTTGCAATTGTATTTGCTCATTAAATTTAAAAAAAAAGAAAAAAAAGTTTCCTCAGAAGTATCTAGATGTAGATACTATTTTCAAGAATCATGGTATTTACTCTTTAAAAAGAAAGGATTATTTGAGACGAACATCACTTGCAGTGAGTCCAAGAAGTTCTGAATGCCCCAAATATATATATTTGTAACCTTAAATGTTGTGTTTTCCATTCATCATGATCTGCTTTTTTTTTTTCTGCTATACTTTTTCTTTTGCACAAAACCCCCAATTATTTCTAATTTCTACAGAGCTTATGTAATAAATGTGTAAAACAAGAATAATTTGATTTCTGGCAAGTGGCAGATTATTTTACAATGAATGTTGTTTAATAGATCACCTGCATTATTATTCTGACTTTTCTTTTAATAACCAGAAATAAACTCTAGGAAGTCACTTCCAGGTTTTTTTATAAGGTGTACAGACTTGTTTCAGAACAGGTTTATGAATAGACTATGATCCACTGCTATTCTTGCTGTAAAATATACTTGCCCTAGGGAAAAAAATAGTCCTGTAGATGTTCATATGCTCAGGAGGAAAGCTTTCCAGAGGGCTAGGGTGAAAATGGCTGTCTCAGTGTGTGTGAGAGGTAACTGGGAAGTACTGATTGGATTCCCAAATGCCTGGTTGAACTGTAGGGTTTTCAGGATAGCTGGGGTTGTCTGCCAGGCAGGAAGTCTTTTCCTATTGAATTCTTCTTACTTAAATTACTAAAGACAGAGGCTAGTTATGAAATAGTGAACATTACATATAAAGTAATTTTTTCCTGTTCAAATTTTACTTTCTTGATTTTTTTCTAACGTTAAATTCCATATTCATTTTAAGTTACCAAGTTCTTCTGGAACTTAACATTCTGAGTTAAATCCTTGATTTAGTTAAAATGAGTAGATGATCTCTCTCTTACATCATGAAGAGGGGATTTCACTGCGTGTTACTGTCTTCTTTTTCTCACACCCCACTAACCCCCAAAATGCAATGAGTGGTGTACTCTTCCTGCTGCCTTTAGTAGGAAATAATAATCCATCAAAGCTGAGAAGCACGAAGCTGCCCACAGACCAAGGATCTGTTGGTACATGGAACACTTGAGCATTTTAGGTGGATTAATCTGCACTTATTTCAAGTGGCTGGTGGAAAAAGAGAGGTTTTTTTTGGGAGGATAAAAATATCTGAATTATGGTAGTTTGGACTGATTTTTTTCTAAATGTTTCCATAGCCCTCTGACCTCCAAAGAAAAACAAAAGATGATTCAGTTGTTGCTGTGTCTTTATGTAAGCTGACAGCCTGGAAGTTAATCCATTCACTGTCAAGCCTTTTCTGTCACAAAAATAAATCTAAACGATGTTTAAAATTGATAGACTAGAATAGTTATATTTGGAAACTATGGGATTCTGTGAAGATATTTAATCTTTACGTAAATTTTTCAGCCTGTATTGTTAGAAATGGCTAGTGATCTGTATCTCCGAATTATTATGCTCTAATGTATAACTCTTTAAAAGTCTAGGGCAACCACCTGAAATTAAAAGAGAGAATTTAGACAACATCTTGTCAGTTTGGAAAAAACAGATTTTATATCATCTACTAATAGTATTATGAAATAAAATAAAAAGCATTGCTGGATTTGTTCACACATAAAACCTGTTCTGTAATCTAAAGGAAGAATACTTTTTTGAAGGTGGTTGGTAGGCATATTTTATATTTACAGAAAATCCCCAAAACCATAAAAAAAAAATTTGGACAAATCAAAGACTCACACACCATCAGTTGTTTTATTTTTAAAGTTACTGGCATATAAATCCAATTCAAATGACCAAAGACAGTTCAGATTAGCTTTCAGAAGACCAGTCACAACATGGCTGAAAAGTAAAAGGATATTCTACAAATGTGAAATTAATTTGCTGGAAATACACCAATGAATTCTAGTAGATTAAAAATTCAAATTGCTTGCACTTTCTCCATACTGTGATAACTTATGTTCTATCTGAATGGACTACTGTGGTTTTGGTTTGGATTTCTTGGTGTTTATTGGAGAACTATGTGGTTTTTTTGTAGGAATAGATTTTTTTTTCCCCATGCATTGATGTTGCCGTTTTTGCATCCTTGAGTAAAACATACTGCAAAACCAGGTGTTTAGGTCAAACTCTGGATAATGCAGCATACCTGATTCTCCCTGCCCCAGGGGTGTACTGGACAAATTTATATTTCTCTTTAATTTTTGAAATGAAAAGAGCATCTACTTTCAAAAGTCTAAAAGGTTTATTAAAATCAAGATGCATAATAACATATTCCAGATTCAACTGTTTTCTGGTTTTCCACTTAAGGATACATTGAATCATAAATCCTTTACACAATTGTAGTAAACAAATGTAAACAAAGTTTAAATTTGGTTGAAAATGTGTAAGCCTTGTAAATCTATGCCACTTTTGTTTGTAATGGTGTAGCTAAATTGCTTAGATCACACATTTAGTGAAGACTGTAACTTTGGAGAAAGACCAGAGCAGATTTCTTTCTGCACTCTCTTCCGACTTTTGTTATCACCATTCTTGGGAGTAAAACTTGGGAGGAAAAGTTGTCAGTTTTGAATGATGTTATGGTTGTGTAAAGTCTTCCATCCCCCCAGTGCCAAGTGTTACAGTCTGTCTACACTCTAGTTTGAAGATTTTTAGAGTCTTTTTAGTTGCTTTTAATATGCTGGAAGACAGGAGTCTGTTCTACAGCATTGACTCAAATGCTGGCTAGCAGGATACTGAAGAAGGTCCTTCCTTTGTTTTAACAACACATTCTCCGGTGCCTTATTCCGTGGATGTAGCAGTTTATTTTCACATCTGTATCCAGTGTGGGGTAACATTCTTCTCCTCTGTGCAAAGCAAGACTAAAAAGGTTTATCTCTGAAAATCAAGAGCATAAATTGGGACAAGGAGTATCTTGTTTAGAGCATCCCTAGTCCACGGTACAGGAGCAAGGTATCTAGTTCTCTGCATGTGATGGCCAGAAGCTGCTGTCTGGTGCACTCACCTACTGTATTTGATCAACAGCTTATAAAATATGTGACTAGTAACTTCAGTAAACAAAGCTAAAGACCCTAAACAAACAAGAATAAAACCCTATACAGTGTTGGTTTGGGCAAGTCATTATTATTATTGTTACTTGGTTATAAGACACTTTTATAAATTGTTCTGAATATGATCAAATTTTTGTCACCTTTAACAGATTTTACTTAATCATGTTTTGTGTACAGGGAGATTACACCCAGGCAGACTAGTTTAGATGCTTGGTAGACTTTTATATAACAGTGATTCTTACTTGTCTCACAGCTTTAAAATCCAAATGTTTTTAAATTCTGGCATTTCAACCAGTGTGTCTCAGGCAGTGGAACAACTGATGCAGTGACAGGTTGTTTTACATGGTTGGCTAAAAAGCAGAGAATGAGAGAGAGAAAAGTGCCAGCATGGCATTAGGGATATAGTTTACGAAGTAGGATAATGCTTGAGAATGGGAGAAACAGGAAAATTTCTTTGCTCTGTAGGAGTTCATCTAATGCACCATTGTTTCTGTCACACTGCTCCTTCTGCACTGCTCCTTCTGCCTCATGCATGCCATCATAGGCCTAATTGCAGCTGTCACACAATGTAAATGCGTTTGTACAAAGTAAAATGCATGACAGCTTAGCTAAACAAATACAATTGAAGTCATGTTGCAAATAGGGAAGCCAATTGTTTACAGTCATCTCATTGGTCGAATCAGTAATTTCTTAAGTAATGCTTGCTTGCATTCATTCATGGTGTTGTGAATCAAGTGGAAAGGCTGCAACCAAGTCAGAAAAGGTCAATGATTGTTCTTCTGTCTGTCAAAGCTCTATTAAAACTTCCGAAGCAAAATATATTTTCTAAACAAATCTAACAAAAAATTTTATCATGGCTGCATTCTGGGCATGATATGTAAGTCTGTTGAAACTATCTGCAGTAATTCTCTGGCAAAAAGCATCCCAACCAAACAATTGTATTTCCAAAAAAAATTATTGCAGTTTGGAATTACAATTTCCTATCTCTTTTTTTTAAAGTAATTTATCAAAATAAATTTCCTTATGTTACATTTGATTTTGTGTACCAGGATCTGGTAGAACAGTGCAGTGCTAGGCAATGTAACATGTTTAAGTGTTGAAATCAGCATTTTCAAGAAAACAGCCCAGCAGTGTGGGAAGGACCGTGCTGAGTCAGACTGTCAGCTGTTTATCCATGCAGGAGATCTTCTCACTTGTGGTTTCTTCGTTTTCTTAAAACGTGTTTAAAGCCTATTAGAAATCCAATAGGCTGTCACCTTGAGCTTCCTTATGTCCCTCTATGATCTTTTTGCAGCACTTCAGGAATTACGTGAGGCAGGATTTTCCTTTGTAAAAGGCCTGTTGACCACTTTGTTGCAATTTTGGCTAATTTGGCTAGCATAGCTGTGAGCCTTGACTATGCTTAGTTGCCTCCATTTTTTGTTTAGCTCACATTCCCTCCTTCACACCCTAGGTATAACATAACTGCATTTCAGCTCATGTGTCTCTATTAATAGTTATTGTATTCCTGAGATCCTGCAGAAGTCTGGAGAGGATTGTTGTCCAAACTCAAGTAACTTGTTACTGATCATGGTGTTGTTCTGTAACCTCTCCTACAGATGCTTCATTTGAAGGTGTATCTTTTAGGGCTCTCATGATGCATGTGAACATCTCCACTTATGTCCGGTCGTTACAAATGCCGAAAATTAATTTGATTCCTCTTCCAACAATTAATTTGAATTTCTCTTATTTGCTTCCTTTTTAAATAGATCACATTGTCAAGGTCTTGGACTCTTTGGTAGTTTATAGACCTTTTGACTCTATTGATGGTCTGAGAAGACTTCAGTCATTTTAATGCCCTCTGAAATTCGGACAGTGTTGTAGCAAATAGGAGGATAAAAGAAGAGTGACAAGAAAAAAATTAACCCCACATCCAGTAATGTGTCTCAATCACAAGGACAGTTTTCTCCCTCTGTGATGTGAGATGTCCTTAATTTTTTTCTAGCTGAAGGGAAAATTATAGCATGTGAAGGTACCCTTACTCGTATATTTCATAAATATATGAGGTGTATTTGGGTGTGAGGGGGCTGAGAGGAGCAGCTCTGTGGGAAGGGCCCTCCTGTGCCTGCAGACAGCGAGGGGATGTTAGCCAGCAGTGAGCTCTTGTGTTATCCTGGGCAGCATCCCAGTGGCAACTGTCCCCAGCCGTGGTTATCTGAGCAGGGGGAAGTGTCTGGTGAGAATGCTCACTGTGAGTTAATTGCCTGTGTGCAGCAGCTCCTTTCAGCTCATCCAGCTCTCCTCATCGTTAAGGATTCTGAGTGCACAGCAAGTCAGGTAGAGCCGGACTCCACTGGGCAAAATGGAGGCATGTCAGAGAGGGAAGTGGGATGATGGATGCAGGAAGGGTTAGGGTTGATTTGGGAAGTGAGTTTTCAGTTTCCATGCAGAGGTATACGGAAGGAGACAAGCAGCAAGACATTGACAAGTATGATGGGGAATGATTAGGTTTAAAGGTTTATCTGCAGAACTGGCTGCTAGTCCTAATTGAGTGCTGCCACCAGCAATGCCGGACTGTTTGCAAGTTCCTGTTTTAATGGCCTGGAGGGATGATCTTTAAGTCACATGCTAATGGTCCCCTCCCAGCTGCAGTCCTGTTCCCAGCCCAGCGAGGCTTATCTCTTGCATATGGGTTTAAAAGGAGACCCTAGGGAATTCTTTATGGAGCACAATTGGGTTCTCTCTGGCCATTTAAAGCAATACAAAGAGTGTGAAGTGGGCAAGGAACAGGAGTACCCCCTACTAAGACATACAGAAGAGGAATGAGAGTCTCTGAAATGGAGGAAGAAGCAGCCTGTAGGAAAGATGTTCTGTTCAAAGCTTCTTTTTTCTTCTTGTAAATAAAGTTGTAAACTAAAAGCTGGAGTCCCTCTTGCACCCCTGAAAATACCCAGTGAGTGCCTAGAAATAGTACTTGCTGTGCAGTTGATTTAATTTTTGAAGCCAGGGCATTTTAGAATTAATGCAGTTCAAGTAACTGAGCGCTTAATAAGAAGAAAGGGAGCAGTTGGACAAATTTAAGCAAATTTTGGGTGACGTACAGAGAAACTGTATTCAAAGTTTCTAAATTTTTTCTGGTTTGAAAAAGAATAAATTAATTACTCTAAGGGAGGTTTCTAAAGTCTTCACTGGTTTTGTGCTCCTTACTGCAACTCAGTTGTAAGAGCATGTTGTTTTTAATAGACCAGACATACCAAATGGAAACTGTTAAACTCAGAGTTCAAGCCTTTTAATGTTTGGGAATATTAGAATTTCAGGATTTTAAGTTTAAATATGGTTACAAGTAAAGAGACAGATGAGAAACTCATCTACAATCTGTTTGGATTTTTAATATTATGAAAGTTCGAGATGATTAGACTTGGTGTATTGTATTTTCTGGTTCTACAAATGCTTCCCATATAACGAAATCTCTTTTTTTTCATTTAATAAATGAAATATATACCTTAGAATAGTGAAACTCAGCTGTAATCTCATGAGGAGGGGTCTGTTCTGTTACTTTGTGGTACATAATGCTCCCATTTATTATATGAACCACTGCTGAATTTGAAAATCACTCATAAAGCCAGAGACCTGGAGCAGTAATTTGAACGGTGCATCTAGATTCTCTTGTCAAAAGTCTGTGTGCTGGATTATTTCTGTTAGTGTTGATGTAGTTGCCATGATTTAATTCTGTTGTGAGAAGATAGTAATCAGTCCCTTTTAAAAACCGTTGATATGAATTATTTTTAGAAGGTTCTGTATTCAGATATTTCAGTTAAATATTGGACAGCCAGATACTCTGAAGACAGATAATGTGTGTCTGTGAGAAATATCTGACAGGATAAACAAATATTGAGTCTTCGTGTCCTATCGATTTCCAGAAAACATGGTCTGTAATTTGTGCTAAGTGATCGCTTTTTTGACAATTGCTGGATATGAACTGGACACATTGATACAATAGGTAGTTCTTAGAAAATAAAATTCAGAAAATATTGCCTCTTTTTCTCCTGAGTTCAATGTTTCACGAATATTATCTTGTCTAACCTTTTGTATTTAACTGGCTTTAAAAAATCCTGAGGGCTGATGATTTTGAGGCCATGTGAGTGAAACAAATTGCCATTACAAGAATAAATTAGTGAATTTAATGGAAGCCCAGTTGCTTAGTTTTGATCAAAGGAAGAGCTGCTTTTCTTGTGCACACAGAAGGTGACAACAGCAGCACCTTTAGGCTCTGCGATGAGCAGTATGTGAGGGAAAGATTTTTGTGGAAAAAGCTGTCAACCATAAAGTTATTTTTGGTTGGGACTGAGGAACTAGTGTGTCTACTCGCTTGCATACCTCCCCTGTTCTACATACAGCAGTTTGGGAGTTCACAGGCAGTGTCTAAAACCAGGTTTCCTGTCAATTCAAGGTGACCTCACTGGGATCCAGAGAGCAGAAAGCAAAGCTCAAAGTCTGAAATAAAAAATACCTTTAGGGGCAAGTACAAAAGGAGATGGTTATGCCTAACTCAAGTTTGCTTTTAGATGCCTTGTAACCTTGTAGAAATTGATTTCACCAAGTTCAGTGTAAAATGCATTGAAATTTTATATTTGACGGAAAATCTGGTAAATGATAACTTCAAAATATTGGTCAGAAAATGCCAGAAGTAGAACAATCTTTGTTCAACTATAAGATGGTGGCTTTCTATTTCAATGGATTTTTCAGAAGGAATGCTTGGAACAAAGATATAACAAGCAGATCTAGGAGTTCCTCTTTGTGGAAGCTGCAGTAGAACATAACAAGTGTGATGGTGCTAACCCAGTAAGATTTACCTTTGTGGTCAGAATAGAAGGAGTCGCCAAGACTTGATTCATCTCAGCTGAACACGGATATCTAAAATAGATCAGATATTTAAGTGAGGTGAATCTCAACAAATAATAAAATTCCTGGTTATATATGCTCAAATGTATTTTGTTCTCAAATAGGGTTTCTGTTGGTTGTGCTTTTGACTTTGAGTTAACATGAAATTTTTTCTATGATACTTTCTAAAAGTAAGAGCTGTTTCTTGAGGGTTAGCCAATTTAAACATGATAGTCCTTTGTCAGATTTGAATATTTTTTTGTTATTAAGCTCATACAGTAAATTTTGCATAATTGGCTGTCAAATGCTTGATCATCACAAACAGTAAAATACACTTTACAGTGTTGTTCCTGTCAAATTTTAATAGTGTTGTAATATCCTTCACATCAGTTTTGCCAATCTCACTTCTAGGGAGCTGAGTTAGTGATTTTTGTGCTGAGCAGTTAAAAGCATGTTTATAGAATTTTATCAGTTTTACTAGAAATTAAACAAAACACCTGTAAATGGCCTCTTGATGCCTGTTTTCAGTAAAGGCTTTGCTTCTGCCTAATCATGCATTTGAGAGGAAAAGCTGTAATTTAGGGCTGTTGGCCACATGTACTACAGAAGTTCAATTAGGTATTTGAAGCTTTGCATTATAAACCATAGTGTTTTATGAAGTATTTTCAGTGATTTTATTTGAAAATACTTGTTGCTTCTGGTACAATTTGTTGAGGTATTAACTGCATGTATAATTTTGATCAAAGAGACTAAATATGGTCATGGAAATTTCTGAGATTCAGTTCTCAGATCATTCACGACTTCTATGTTAACAGTCAAGGATAAGCTAGAAGAGTTGGAAATTGTGCTGTTTATCAATTAGATTTTTTAAAAGCTGTTCAAAAGTTGAGGCGAGTTATGCAGGTTGTCCTGCTTGGGGATAGTTGGAGTGGGTTTTTTCTGTGGTTGTTTGGTTTCTTGTTCTTTGGTTGCCCCGAATTGTAAAAGCATTTCTGCCTTTCTCATGTTTGATTTATACTTGAGGTGAAGTCCGTCAAAGTTTTGGTCCTCCTAAAAAAAGAGCCACGGTACCCTGCTGTCTTTAGCTCCTTGACGAGACTTAGGCTTCTGTTATCAGTGTTCTGTTTGTTGTGAACCTCCTGTTTTTCTACAACTTGAAGGAAATGGTTGAAGCAGCCGTCTGGTTGCAGTGCAGCATGAATGGTCTGTGCTGCATTGTTGGTGTGGCAGGTTGTGCATGATTGCCGGCAGAAAGATTTTGTTGTTAACAATAGCTGTAGAGCCTTGGCTGAAATTGTTCAAATATTAAGTGAGTTCTGTAGATAGTCAGTCTTAGGAAGGGCACAGTTATTTATTGTGTGCTGAGCATGTGCTTATTATCCCCGTGAGCACTCAAATCACTTTTCAAGCAGCAACGTCTTAGTGTTTAATTGACTTGGCTGGTATTTTCTACTTCACTAACTTCACCGGAAAGGACTCATTGTAAGTTCAGATTTTTATTTCTTTGCTGTTTTACGGCAAGTCTGATTTTTCTTCTAAGTTTATTCTGTAGAAGATGAAAAACAAATAGCAGATGCAGATGAAATGTGGTTTTTTACATTTGAATAAGTCAAAACACATTTTGTCCTAAAAAAAAAGTTCTTCTCTAAATTATTTTGTTTACATTTTTTCACATGAAAAGTCTTATTTCTCTTTAGAATGCTTAAGTTATGGGGAATTTACATTTTTGTAACATTAAGGTTTTTTAAAAAATCAAACCAACCCAAAACTGCAGGACCACAGATTTCATTTTAATTTAGTCAGAGTTGGGGTTTTTTTTGAGAATACAATGTCTCTGCATTGTGGTGTCCCTTTTTCGAAAGCAAGTATTTGAAATACTATTAATATTCATATGTAGTACAGTACCGTTATTATTTAGACTCAGAATCATTTTCACCGTGCTTTCCTGAAAACTCTGTTACCTCATGTGTTGTTATTTCAAGAACTTCAGAAAAACTGAAAACAGTTCTGCAGGGTTTTGAGAAAGAGGCAGCCTCATTTGTTCCTTCCTTCCACCACTGGGCATTTCCCTAAGGCAGCCATTCTTGATGCAGCATTATGTAGAAATTGGTCTTTAATGCATGGTTACAGTTCAGTTTATTCTGAGCTCAAGTATAATTCTTTCTGTTAATTTCTAGGAATTTAGAACACGATGAATTAAAGCTCTTTTGAGTGTTTTGCCAGCTCTTGTCTTTTGATCATCAGTCATTAAATTATAAGTACTGTAAAGTTGAACACTGAGAGAACTTTAGGTCATAGGAGGCAGTTCTATTTCAAAAGGGATTTTTCAAGTGAAGAACGATTAAATGTTTTTTATAAACTCAAGCTCTAGAGGAGAGGTGGCGATTGGACTATGCATGTTTTACTGGCTTTGAAAATGCCCAATAGCAGTTTAAATGTTTGTAGACAACTAACAGGCCTTTATCACGTTATATCTTTCATTTGTAGTCTCTCTATATAGCCTGCTTTTCATTTCTAGTCCTTATATATGTCTTACATTCAAAAATTTTTACCATGAGATTTGTGTAAACGTATAACTCCTTATCTGAATAACTGAAATCTGAATATATCTCTGTCAGGCAAGCTGAGGCAGAGGGGAGATTGTTTTGAAATTGAAAGGTAAACAAATAATTTTTCTTTTGCCTACACTTTCATCTAAGCTTTCTCATGCTAATGTGATCAGAGAAGTTGTTTGCACATAACTCCATTATATTTTTTGAAGAGTTAAGTATAAATGTTTGAACTTTTCTTCTGGATTATTTTTGGCTATCTGTACTGTCGAGAATTGCAAATAAAAAAAAAAAGAGAGTAATAAGAATTTTATGCAGGATGAATATGCTGACTGTTTTAGTGAGGAACTAATGTACTTTTCAGCCAAGGAGAAAGATCAGATTTTACATTAGACAGACAGGCTTAATGTCTGGAACTTTGTTCATATACAGTGCAAGAAAATTCAATGTGATTCTATTTTTCTCCTCTTCAAATGAGAAAAAGTGTTTGCAGACTGTCTAAATAGCAGAGTGAGAATGTGGTTCATGAACTGAAACCTCATTTTCACCTATTAGTTGCCTATTTTTACAGTAATGGCACAAAACCAGAACATGAAACTATGTTAAAAAAACCATTTAGGATTACCTGCAGATAGTATACTCCCAAAGAGTTTTGGCAACGACCTGCTAAATGCTTTACCTGCTAAATCTGAACCCATATTTCAGTGAAAGAAATTTAATGAAATTTCTGAACTCATGCTGAACTCATTTAGGGGAGGATAAGGATCAACAAGTACCTCTTTTCCACATCCTCGCAATGTTAGCTAAGAGATATTCCTGTTTCACAAGTACAAAACTGACACACAGAGATGAAGACACTGAATTGGCTTCTTAAATATGTGCTAAGCATTAAGAATATGAGCCTCTAGTTCAGCTGCTTAGATGTCTGGTGAGTCTGAGGAATTAACACACCCATCGAAACCGGCTGATTTCAGGAGATTGTACGAATAAATGAATTTGCTTACTAGGAGGAGCTCTCTGGTTGAAATTCTTGGTCTGGTGTCCAGTTCTGTCCACGGATACATCCACTGCCTTACCATGACCAAAACCCCACAGCTACAGATTTGCTGTCCCATATAGTTAAGGATTCCACAGCTGGTACCTTTGTTTTGCGTATCCTGAAAGGTGGATTCATTCAGAAAGCTGAGCACTGCAGGTGTTTAGTTTGCATGTTTGGATTGAATTGATAGCTAAATTACTTTTTGAGAAGGAGAGTAAAATGGTATCTTGAAAAATAGTGCAGATCATGCAAAATACAAAAATAAGAGCTTATACATCACAAGTGTCTTTGAAATCAGATACCTCATGAACTGTTTATCATTAGAAGTGGAAATTGCATTGTTTCATTGAAAACCATTTTTAAAATAAAACCTAACTTACAGATTCATATTTCAGTTTCTTAACAGCATATGATATTGCAGTATTGTTATGTATTTATTAAATTCAAAGAATTTCAGTCTAAGAAGCTGTTTATACTCTATATTGCAAGTCATTTTCTTTTAGTTGGATGCAAGAAGAACATAGAATCATGCTGAATCTGATATCTTTAGGGTATTTATCTGCAAGAAGTGAAATCTAAAAGACTAAGTAGATCTTTAATTTCTTGTACCTCATCTTAAGTGCATTTGGTTTACTTTTCATGTGTTAATTTTTTCTTCAATTCTTTGTTTAGAGGGGCATATCATGCTTTCATTTGTTTCAAATGACTAACTGAAATACAAAACTTTTTAACCTCTTTTTAGAGAAAAAAATAACTTATGTTTTTATTAGAAGAGAGCTGTGAGTAATAAGGGATTGAATGATTGATGAAGAATAAACCAGACATATTTCTGACCATCTACTAGTGTTCTCCAATAAAATTAGTCATCAGGATTAGACTGGCTATAATAAAATTATAGGCAATGATTAGAATAAGTTGGATCTACTGGTATGTCATACCAGCTATTCAAAAAAATTGCCTAGCGCTTCTCAGAAGATGGTGGTAAGGGAAGGTAACACTTTTAAAATGGAACTTTTCAGATGCACTGAAAATGTTGAAAGTAGAACTCCCCCATTCCTTTGTGACCTGAGTTTTGCAATACAACGAATTAATACTATGACAACTTTATCATCTTTTCAGTTGGAATGTCTTATACTTTGGCATCAAATTCAACAGTGTAGAAGAGAAATGTTGATGTGCTAACAGAAAAATTGCATCTTAGTTTTGAAGTGGTTTTCTACATTAAAAATCCTATAGGATGTGGAACAGGCATGATCTGCTAAGGACTGACAGCTCGGGTAAAACACAGAGGGTTTATAATTATTATTTTGAAAGACCTGTTTATCTTATGTGATCCTCCTATACTGATGCTTTCAGCACAAGCAAAGGAAGTTAACAAAATACTTATTCCTGAAATGAACTTTTCAAAGATTTCTACATCACTGCTCGACTGCCTCCACGGTTTAGTCTGTTTAGGTTACTTTCCCTCTTTAAGTGATTATGTCCTGCCATGTAAGTGGAACATTGGGAATTAAGTAGCTTTTTAAAGTGCAGTTTGTCAGACTTCACTTATATTTTGGAAACCTCTGTCTACCATTGTTGCAGTGATATTTAATATTGCAATTATTATATGTGTTTAGATTATTTTGGTATAGATATTCCATTGCTTGTATCCTATTCATGTCTACTGCCATTACAAAATACTACTTGGCAATATTTCAGATTCACCTTTATCAAGAGTTACAACACTTTATGGTAGCAATTGCTTAATTACCTCTAATTGAAGTAAGAATTGTAGTGTTGCAAATTTTTTGCTCTTTTTACAAACTTGATTCGGGAGAGTGACATGTTTTAGTTGAATACTGGTGCTGATGTTTTCTCTTTGTGAGAAGTATAATCTACCTGAGTATTGTTATGATCTCTAGAATACGTCCTGAAACAGTTAACTAACATTAAAGATATTTAAAAACCATATATTAACAGATTGAAATGAAGTGCTCAGAGAATATTTATAAAATGTAGAACATCACCCACAATGTGTCTGTCACAGATGGAAGAAATGAATGTATTGACAGGTGTGCAATTGATAAAATAAGTTGATAGACCTAAAATCCTATCCAAGATGCCAGAGATTAACAGTTTGTCTCCAGTACTGGATGTGAATTAGCTTGAACAGAAGCTGAAGTCCCATTAGGCAGCCAATCCTTTATTGCCTGTGTATTGGAAGAAAGTAATTTACTGTGTTTTTCTGAGAATGTGACTGTGAAATTTGTTCCTGAAACATTAGCCAGACAGCATGGTGCATTTCTAACTTGTGTGTTTGCTAGGGATAAATATATACCACATTTTCATTTCTTTCCAGAATCAATGTGCTAGAGAACTCACCATATATAATATGATTTCAGAAGAGCCAGTGCTTGGTTTGCAGTCTGCTTCCAGACTCTTAAGTGTGCGGGTTATTTCATGTCTTGATGATACTGTGCATGTTTAGACTGGCTGTTTTCACTAAGTCCTAAGAAACAGCACAGGCTAAAGTGATCTTCTGTGTGATCAGAGAGGTACCCACACAGCCGAGATTTTCAAAGGGAGTGGAATGGCTGTATCTGACAGCAGGTTTTCATTCTTGTAGTAGCTTGTAAAAGTCACAGACAAGTACTGGCAACCAGCTAAACATTAGTGGTTTTCACATGTTCGCTGCGGGAAGAACACCCTCCTATTCCAAAGCAGCAGGGAAAGACAGTGGTTCTGACTTTACTGTTGTCTTCTCTCTTGGCCACAAATGTGTTGGCTACATCCCACAGGTAAATCTTCTCATACTGGTAGAATATGTGGTGCTTCCCCCGTCAGCCTCTGAAATGTTTCTTATTTTACCGGAGAAGTTTTTGGTGTAGTNNNNCAAGACAAGATCAAGGCTTTCTATGAATGTGAATCCTTGTACCAAATTCACACTTCGCTGTTCTTCCATGAAGTACAAATGCCATACTCTTGTAACAATGAATATAGGGCAAATTAAATTTTGGAAACCACCCCCATTGTTACAGCCATGTCCGTGTACACAAATTGTTCTGTTCAGCCAAATGAAGATGGGAAATGATGATGTAGTATATAGCAACTTTCTTGTGGTGCAGCTTTACATATTTATTTGTAAGAGGGTAGAACTAGTCAATGTACTGAGAAATTTTAATAGTATGATTTATATTGACAATACAGATAATGTAGTGGCTGAAGAGGCAAAAAAATGCCTAAATATCGTAGACAGAATTTTTGCATAGTGATTTATTTTTTGGGGGCAGAATACAAATTGGATAGAATTTAATTGCTAAGGCTGGTTAAGTGTAAAATTAATTTTAGTATGGCTTAATTGAAACAGTAACTTTAATACAGTAGACAAGTAATTTAAAGGAACCACTGGTTACTTAGGTTATGGTTTCAAGTTTATTATAACATGTTATTAAGATTCATTGATATTATGCTTCACAACAATGTCTCCTTAAATTGGAATGCTGATGTTAAGGGAAGATACTTATTTTGATGATGTTTCATTATGGAATTTAAATGGATAACTGCTGATTGTTAAGTACTCCGTGTGTGTGTATGTGTATATGTTTAAAAATGTACAATGTCTCTTTTAAACATAGTGCAAGAACTACACAAAGGAAAACATTGTGAGTAATAAGTGTTTTGTCCCATCTACCTTTTGACAGGAGAATTAGATGACAGAGAACAGGCAAAGCTGGAAGTAAAAGTATGGGATCCAGATAGCCCCCTTACTGACCGTCAGATTGACCAGTTTTTAGTTGTAGCACGGTAAGATTAAAATCCTCTCATAAAAAAATCCTTTTCCTTTTTCTACTGACTATTTTTTCCCCTATATCGTGTTACTCATCCTGTTTGCCATTTTGTGAGCCCTTCTCTTTCCCACAATTAGTTAAAAGAGAAAATCAGACCATGACCCTTTGTATATTTATTGAAGCTACCAATGCAGGAGAGAGAAAAAGAGAGTGAGTTTTGGACTAGTGCTCCACTCCCTGTATTTCAGGTTATAGCTGAATTTGATACTTTGAATGTAGATGTCAGTTTGCTTTCCCCTCAGAGTAAATGATTTCAGTGCTAATAATAATTCAGTCTTGTGTTACAGTACTTGGAATTTCATGGCGTAAAATAGAAAGAAAATGTTGACAAATGAAATGAGTGCAGAACTTGCCACATATGCATGTAAGCTGAATAATATACAGTGCAATTATTTTGGATGAACGTTGAAATAAAGTTTTGAAGTCATGTATTTCATTAGTGGAAAAAATCATGTCAGTTCAATTTTATAAATTAACATGATTATGCAGATTTGTGAAGGGAACATCAAAGTGCTTTGAGTTAATAAATACCTTTAAAAATTATTTCTCTACTTAAAAAAAAAACCCCTTCAAAAATTTCTAGGTTTCTTACTGAAGGACAATTCTGCATTCATGGGATACGGCAGGGTTTGCCTGTCCTCTAATTCATGCTTACAAAAGTACTGTTCTAATGATAACAGAGAAAACAGTTCACATATGGATTTTATCCTGAGTAAATCCATCTCCTGTATTTTCTGTAACCTGCTTGCAGAGTGTAATCTCAAATCTTCTTAGGCAAATAATCCTTTTACATGGTTTCTACTTTTTGAGTTTTTTTCTTTCTCCCTTTTGAACGAAACATTTCAGGAAGGAAAAGAAAAAGTTGCTCTATATTTTCCAACTTATGTGTATGGTGATATGGGATGCTGATTTACTGGTTTACAGTTCAGGTACTTTCACCAGCAGTATAATACCTGGAGATGCATGGCCAGACTATTATGGTGTGC
>VZTA01011613.1:0-20040 GCA_013398855.1 Mohoua ochrocephala
AGTGCTAATGCTTGGGATGGAGACTAGACCTTGATCCACACGTCTGTGACTCAAATGAGGAGCTTGAAAATTGCAATATGGATTAAAGATATGGGAAAAAAACCCCTTGAAATTATAAAATTAAAATTATCTTCTTTTCTTCTACAGATAGAAGCCCAGAGGGAAAAAAACCAAAGATCTCCATGTTTAGTGTTCAGTGTCTACTGGTTCTGATAAAGCCACTTGGCACCAGAGCTATTAAACACAAATCCATGGTACTGCTCATTTTCAAACTATTTAGCAGAACCACCCACTGCCTCTTAACATAAATAATAGTTACTTTCTCTGTTATTTAATAGGTGGAAGGGCTGAAATATAAAGAAAAACAGATCCTGAGATGAATCTTTTTAAGTGAAAATAAAAGAAAAATGTGAAACCCAACTATTCTCTCTCATTAAAAAAATATAACCAAAAATTTGCATCACGTATTTGCTGAGTTTAAGACATTATTTCAGATCAAAAGAAGGGAGTGAGTGCCTTATCCTGGCTCAGACACAGCACCAGAGTTGGGAGGCTTTGTCTCACTCGTACCAGTTTTAAGCACTGGCTGGATATACACACACAAGCATTCCATTCCCAAGAGAACGAACATTTCCTCTTTCATTGAGACCGAGATTTCAATTGTGCTGCAATTTACGCTCCTTGGTTCTCAACAGAGATGAATATTCTTGTCTAGACTTGCGGTTTAGTGTTTGCTTGAAACAGCACTTGGCTTTGGCCTCTTCAAGTACTCTTTCTCTTCTGCATCATCTCCTGGACAGTCCCGTGCTGGCCTTGGCTGTCCCCTCTCACCAGGTGTGACCCTGACAGGTCCCCACTGCCAATTACTTCAGAAATAACGCTCAAAGATTTCCCAAGCTCTCTACCTTTACTCATTCTACCTGCCTGTGGGAGGACGCTTTCCCTGGCAGCCTCCTGCAATGAGAGCGTTGCTGCATCCTCCATGGAGCATTCACCAGATGTCTTCAGCATCACAGCTCACCCCAGCAGGTTCTTCTTTGCTGAGAATCCAAGGAATTAGCCTTTGGGCTCCTGAGGTGGCAGAGCTGGCAAGCTGATCTATAATACAACACTTTTCTATGGTGTGGTGCCACTCTTTACTCTGCTCTGAACAGCACCAAGCCGTCCGGGAGTCCAGGCCATGCCTAAACACTCCAAATGCTTCTGTAATAAAAATATCATGGATTATTTATAACGAGCTTCACCCAGCAAAAAATTAGTGTGCTGAAGAGAACCTTACCCAGTATGAAAGGGTTTCACCACAATTTTAGATTGAAGTATTAAGAAATACTTTTTTATCAAAAATTTGTGCTGTAAATACCTCAAGATGGGCAAATCCTGATGACAATGCCCTCTAAATTCTTCAGATTTTTACAACTGTGCAGTTAGAAAAGATCTCTATTGGTAATATGTATTGATTTCAAAGCTCCATTTGCAAGAAAATGAATCCAAAAGTATGCCAAAAAGTACCATATTTTCTAGAGATAATGGAAATGTTCTTTGACTAAAATAAGTTTTTTGCTGCTCTGTCACTACTCCGTTATATATATGCCTCATGGCACCTATTGTCAAGCTAAAACGGTCATTCAACATTTCACTGCTTAATGTAAATTTTTTAATAAGATCGTTTATTTTTATTACTGATCATTCAAGTAGAATTTATTGGTTGTATTCCCCTCACCATCCCCAAACACAGTTATCCCCCAAAGGTAAAAAGTCTTGGAATAGGTATAAAAATTGAATTGCACCAATATGTTTTTATTCTGCTCCAGCTCTTTTCCCACTGTTCCACAATTAAAATTCTATGTGGAATATAACACTGAAGAAATAAATCTTACAGTGTTTAATCAGAGAAGATTCAGGGAAATAAATCACTAAGGAAACAGTGAAACATCTTCTTACAATAAATGCATAAAGGAAAACGTAAATCCTCAGGCGAATGGACGGTTTTTCTTATTTTAACATGCAAAAAATTAATTTTCATGTCATAGACCTGACTCTACCTGTTCCTTTGCCAGCTCGTGGGCTCGGGCTGCTCAAGGAAGCTGAAAAACTGGAGGCAAAAGAAATGTCTGAGATCATGGGGTGCTCACAGTGCAGCAGTACTTAAGAGCCACATTGAGGGCTGAGACAGTGGCATTGACAATGGGGACACACCAAGATAACGTGTGACTTCCTTAGGCCCCTGTCCAGAAAAGCTCTTAAGCCTCATTAACCTGTAGACACATGAGTGATGTTATTGAAGTCTTTGGATTTGCCTTCAGGTTGGTACAGAACTGCTGAAGGCTGGTACTGAGCACTGAAATCCTCATGTCTTTGAGGTTTTCATCACGCAAATGGCAAAGCAGATAATCAATAAAGGCAGGAGAAGGAATGCTGGAGCAGACAGAGGATAACTTTCCCATTCCTGCAGGACTGGAGGACTGGGGGGGGGCCGTGGGTCTGCAGTTACATTTCTGTAACAGATGCACAACCATTAGAGTAGCACTGTAAAACCAAAACCAGCAAATAAAATACTTGCCTTTTAGAAGAGGAATGAGCGAGGAAAGAGGTTCAAGAAATCACTTCTGACCTCGGTTTATTAGTCCAACTTTGATTCGTTGCTCTGAAAGACTAGTTAAAAGCATGACTGTGAAAGACAAATACAAGAAAAAGCAACAGACTGCACAGAAAGAGGTATACAGCCCGTGAACCAAAATCTTTGTCATGATTCTACCTGTCTGACAGAAGTACAGTAACTCACCCACATCTGAATTTCATGGAGCATTTGATGTGATTCTACATGACAATTTATAAATGGGAGGTAGTTTAAAAATAAAAGGAACACAAAGAATAGCAAAAGATGAGGCGTTGAAGGGAAAAGAGCAGATGGGAGGAAATGCTGAAAGTGAATTTGCCAAGGACTGGTTCCATGATGACCTGGTTATACTTTGCCTTTCCTTTATCTTCATTTACTTCATCAGCACAATAATATGAGCCTGAGATTTGCTGATGATAAAAGTGGGAGATATCGATAATAGTTGCTGTGCTACACTGACTGCACAGCCCAGAGGAATGACACCACAGATTTGGGGAGTGACATTCAAGTTCAAGCACATGGTGTTCAATAGTGCACCAGTGCACATTTCTGTTCCAAAACGGATCCTATCAGGTGTAAATGACAAAAATGATAAAGATCTGAGAATGGTAGTTCGAGGAAGTCTGCAGTACTGGCAGATTATGGGATATGAACCTCAACCCCATCATCCATGAGAGTGTCACCTACCAGGTGGTGAAGGGACAGAGAAACATGGGTGGTGTGTCCTCTGCAACACAGGCTGGGAGTAAAGGTGAGTTTTCACAGGAAATTTTACAGAAAAAGATATTAGAGTGATCTGAGGGATGAAGAGTCTGAAAATGGGCAACCAAAATGCCTCCTTCCATTTCTTTAGCTTAGGAAAATTCAGAAGAAAAGAGGATGTGAATATTGTCTACAGGCAAAAAACCTAACATAAACATTAGGGTGGGGGGAACACCCAACCCTATTAATCTAAAAATATCATGAAGGTAAATGAAAAAGAATTTTTTTTCAAATGATAGTTAATCTGGAAATGAGTAAGAAATATATTTAAAGACAAAAGCAGCAAGATTGTCACAGTCTTACCATTTGAGTAAAGGTAAACAAGCTCTACTGCTAAAAGACTTCTTGAGGTGTGTGTAAAAAGGATTATATCATGTCTGTATTTATGAATTTAAGAACTCAGTGTTAGTCCTCTGTCGCAAGGAAGTACTGTGAGATAGACTGAGAGAGACATGCTACAATCCACCTGCTTATCAGACCACTGGGCTTGTTGCAATATTTAAAGGCCATGCTGTTTTTCAGAAGGATTTTTCCACTGCTGGAGGAACATCCCAGGAAAATGCAAAGCAAACTAGTAGCTGGAAAATGCCGAGAATTATTCGTTTAATTGTTCAAAAGTGACTGAAGAAAAGAAAGACATTTTACCTATGAATTACACATTATTCAGTTGTCTCCTGGCACAAATCCGTAAGGATTTTCTTTAGAGAGGAATTTGTTGCTGCAATAAACAGAAAATTTAAATCAGGATTTTTTTTGTTTGTTTTGGATTTTGGTTTTTTTGTTAGTTTGGGTTTTTTTGGTTGGGTTTTTGTGGTCCTTCAGATGTTTTCTGTCTTGTATGGCAAGTCAAAGAAAAGATATTATCTACAATGTTTCAGGAACGAGAGTGAAACATTTCACAATTTTTATTTCAGTAACTGAATGCAATCATAACTTATATTACACACATTTTCAATTATAAGCATAATTAAATATTAATTGAAGATCCGTGTAGACATAAGAACCTACTCTACACTGTGTAGATGTAGACATGAGCAGCAACTGGAATGTTCATAGGCTTGATTTTTGCCTTTTTTTTCTTTTTCTATGATTACAGGTTTGCACAATTTATAGGACATCTCTTTATGCAGACAACCCAATATTGCCAAGCTATTTAGAGCTGAGAGGTGTCTGTCTGGGCCATGATTAACTGGGGGGTGCTTTGGAAATGTCATGGTTGGATTTCTATGAGATTAATTCAAAGAAACGGAATGAATAATTATTATGGATCAAACATTTTAACAGCTGTGAGTAAAAAAGGCTCTACAGAATGTAGAAGATGTGTCAGCTACAGAGGAGTTGGTCAGGGCATTCTCATGGATGATTCAAGGCCAAACATCAGAACCTGTGGAGCCCAACCAGAACAGACTTTTCTGGAGCAGGTGATTGCATCCCATTATTGGGTGATGAAAAGAGGAATTGCTCTCATTCCCTGCCTGTCGATGTACCCCGAGTTCAAAGAGATGACTTAATTTTTTCTCTGTTTTTCCTCTTTGTATAAGAAGTGGTGATAACTGTATAGCCATGGAGGAAATTAAGAAGGTATTATTTACTGTCTTAGCTGACACACTGAAGATTGGTGCAAAATAACCTACATTGCTATTTTGTTAGGTTTTTTTTTCCTAAGCATCAGCAAGACCTCTCAGTCTGACAGAGTTGTTCTTTAAATATTTTGTGGTTGTTGTTGTATTGCCTAGGGAACTGGGAAAGAAAGAGGCCTAAAGTATTTTTTTTCCAATAAAACAACTCATCTGCACGTCATAAAGTTTGCTGTTGCAAAATCTACTGTCTAGAGTTTTGTGGACTGAAATTTATCGTCCCAGCAAGAAACACTTCCACACTGCAACGTGTGCATCACAAATATCGTTACTAACAATAATCAGAAAATAAGGAAATATCACTGCATGAATAAAGGAAGAATCAAAATCAAATGCTGCACATAGAAGATAAATACACAAGTTTAAAACAAGTAGTTTCATAGCAGTTTTCATATGATAGAAAAAGTCAGAGCTAGTAGTATTTAGGAATAAAAAGAAAAACCTCTTTGAAGTTTCAGGATGGTAGATAATTGCAGAAAAAGGAGTTCAGATGAATTCTGAATCTGGCAGCTGTGGTATACTCTTGACATCTTTCCCTGTCGTATTTAGACTATATGTTAAAGTTTATAGAAAGAGATGGAATGAAAAAAATAAAGAAAATGTATCCTAAAACCTTCAATAACTGGCCTTAAAGATTTTTCATTATTTCACTATTAAATTTCCTTCTCAATGAAAGTGCTTTGGATGGCTGGGAAATTAAAAAGTCATATTTCTGAGGGGTTTGTAATGCCTTCTGACATTTAGACTGATAGAGTGCATGAGACAATGTTTTAGAAGAAGGTAATAAACTGTTGACTTCCAGTAAGATTCAAACCTCAGACTTGTTTTTATTCACAGATTTTCTAGGCTATAGAAGCAGCCTTTTCATCAAAGGACAGTTTTTGTAGGCTTAGCATTTTCAGCCTTAATCTCCCTTGTGTCTCATGTTGTACAATATTACTGTTCCCCTTCCTCCAGTTGCTTGCTGACATTCAACACCTCTTTGGACTGAATCTTACTTCAGAATAAGTAAAGACTACATTGGAACATTTCCTGGAGGATTTGTTGGTACACATATTTTTGGTTGGAGCAGCATCCCTGTCAACAGTGAGTTAGGGCGGACATTTTGCCTCACCTTGGCAATTCCAAACCTTTAATGCTTTACTGTGTTCAAATTTCTCTATTTTAACAGCTGACATTAATCTCGAATCAATAAAAGGGATGGTTTTCCCCAATGATTTTCTCCTAATCATTGATCTTTTTTTTCATAAACACACAACTTTTGCTGTTGCAGGAACTGCGAGGTGCAATTGCTCAGTTTGCCATTAAGAACTGAGGCTATGTGGTCCCTGAGTTAAGAAAACAATTAAATATGTACTTAAGCTTAATTGACTGAGTGAAAACAACATGACTGTTGCATTTTATTGAATAGTGAAGCCTAAACATGCCAATGTTCTCTTGGGGTACAGCTCTGGTTACACTCTTGGTATATCACAGCATTGCTGGAAATAAAGTGTTCATGCACACGTTTTTGCCATAAGTGATCAGGATTAAAAACACTGTGGGAAATTCACCAAGCCTCACATACAGGCTGTGTCTTAATTGTCAGTAAAATTTGAATGAAATTGGAGTTTCCCAAAAAATTTCTCCTCTGCAAAGTCTGCATCTGCCTCGCACTCAGGAATAGAGATATGTAACAGAAGAATTTCACAGTCTGGACTATGCAAAGAACAAGGTGACAGTGTGAAAAATTAGGTCTTTGTTTGGTAAATCATTATCACTAATGAACATGCAAGTACAGCTTTTCTGATTTTTGAAAAAGACCTTTCTCATCACCTGAGATGAAAGGGTCAAATCTCACATTAGAGATCCTACTCCAATTTTGCTGCTAATAATGGAAAAAGCAACTGAATATCCAGATTCAGCAAAAACATGAAAATAGTCTGTTAATGAGTAATTTCTTTTAACTGGGTGTTTATACTAAATAGCTTGGAATTGTGATAATTCTGATTTGCACCTGTATTTCATTTTTCAGCTGAGGAGCTCAATGTCCTTTATAAACATCATGAAAAATCTTTTCAAAGAGTAGCTCAGCTTCACAGTGCAGCAGGAAGGATGTAGGAAGCAGCTGGAGAACAGGGAGCAGGGAATTGGGAATGACTTGGTGACATTCACAAGCAGATCATCGAATCCTCACTTGTCTGAGCCTTCCTCACCGCGATCAAGCACAGGATCCACATAACAACAATTCACAAAGTGTCCTAGAATAACATTTTTAAAAATATCTTGAAGAATGGGTTTGAGTGAGGATTTTGAATGCCTTCTCTTTCCCAGCATGTATTTAACGGGAGAAGTAAAAATATGAAAGGCACAAGTGGAATTTGAACACGCATTGATTTGTTGATATGTGGGTACTTGATTGCCTCTGAACCCGAGAAACCTGAACCCTAGAACCTCAAAATCAAAATAATTCAGCAGACATCTGCTTCAGCAATGTCAGTCAGGACACTTCATTTTAAAAGAAAAACTTGATCAGCTGTAATTCCTATTTCCAAACCTTTCCCAGCTGGAATTTTGTGAAGATTGAGGTTTAAAAAAAAAAAAGTCTATCTTAAAGCATGTTAAATAGCATCTGACAAAAATAGAAACTTACTAATCTAATGTAACAGACTCATTAATGAAGGATCACTAATTGCTCTCATTTCACATTAATTACTGTAAGATATATAGTCTAATGACCTTTGATTACTAAGTCTTTGTGGAGAAAGGTGAAACCTTATTAACTTTCCTCCTCCTTCCGAGACAAATTAAAAGAAATTAACATAGTTCTGAATTCGACCAACTTTTACAAAAGGTATTTTAGGAAAACACTTTCCTGTTTTCTCTCTTCAGCTAAGGATCCACATTCTTGAAGGACATGCTCATTCTTCTTTTATACCCTCTCAAATCTTCCTAAGAAGGTAATTTTTTTCCCCTTGTATTTTCTACCTGTCAGCAGAACTTACCCAAAGTCAATAATGAAAACATTTGTGAATGTTTCTTTTCATAACTAATTTTTTTATACTACTTTCATTGCAGTGTGCCTCAACAAATCCATCATACTTTCAGCATCATTTTTTTCTCCTGCTGGTGCCTGCCTATGCTCTTCCCTCATCAGTCAAAACTGCCTTGAATTTATATACCAAGGTCCTCTTTTAAATTTTTTCCTTCTCTTGTATTTGTTGCTTTTCCATTTTTCCATTGTTGACAACCAAAAATTGCTATAGATCAGTTTAGTTATTAATTCAGTACAGATCTGAAAGCGAATCACTAAATATTGCCTTTTTAACGGTACAAAGCCTGACATCTTCAGGCTGATTAAGTCTTAAATCTCTTTGCTTCTTCTCACCTCTTCGCTGCTCTGTCTTGACCAAACTATTGAGATCCATCACCTCCAAGATCATTTTCACCTTCCCTGCTTGGTCTGGCACATCTGCATAGCCCAGGCAGCCCTCTGTTGTGTTTGGGCTGTTGCAAAGAGATGATTGCCTTATTCACTCTCGTCTCCTCTGACAGCAAGAAGCTCAGTTATACCAAACTGCAGTTAGGAGTTGCAATACCAGCCTTGCCTCTTAAGGGAAGGGCTTTTGAATCACTCCACCCACAACCACCACGAAAGCAGGATACCTCTGCAGAGAACGTCTGAGCAGGCAGAGCCGTTTGGTGGCACAAGATCCAAATCCCTGTTGGGATCTGCCCATCCTTGATGGGATCTGCTCTTGGTGCAGGAGCAGTGAAGGCCTTTGGTGTGCAGTCTTGGACACCCACCAGCTGCGGGACAGCAGATGTCTAATGGCAGTGGGGGTTTATGTCCTTCCTGTGGCACCTGCTACCTCAGCCTGCATTAAAAACCTCAGTCAGTACTTCTTTTATAGATATATATATACTTGTACAACAATAGCATAAAGCTGCAGTGCTGAAGATCATAGAAATGTGACACCTAACACTGTAGAAAGGAAAAAAAACCCCATCAATGCCTTTATCCACATATGCACAGTACTCTCATTTTTTTTTTCAGAATCAAGTGATTAAAAAAGCCTTCCCTCGATTCCATCTGTGGCCTTTCAACATTTGTTTAGCATCCATTTTACTGGTGTAATAAAGTAAAAGTTAACTCACTCTTTTGGTAGAAATTAAACTTAACAGTTTCTTTATTGTGGTTGGTTTAGGTGGGGAAGGTCTCTCTTGAAAGTTTTAAGACATTCTGCAAATAGTCCCAATACGCAGCTCAGATAAACAAAGCGTGCTCGTTCCTGAAAGAAAAAGCAAGTGCAAGGATTGTTTCTGCCAGCATTATCCCAACTGTGCTGCAAAGGCTGCTCCACCCCGAGGTTACTGCCGAGGATGTTACAGAGGAAGCACAGAAGGGAGGCATGAGAGGGGGATTATGCTTCTATTGTTAGCAAGCAGCATTTCCAGGTACCATTAAATATAATTTATCTTTTTTTTTTTTTTTTTTTTTTTTNAATTGCCAGATGAGATGAACAACTCTTCTTTATGAGGGCTCACTAGGAGTGCTGCCTTAAAATCTTGCCCAAGGCTGTTTCAATGCTATATAAATAACCATGTAACACAAGGTATTCAACCCAGAACAGCGAGTCGGGAGAGCTTTACAAATCCGGTTCATTTTACATTTAAAAGGCTTGGTGAAAGAAATTAACTTTCTTAAAATGCAGACACTGGCCCAGCAGTTTGGCTGAGCAGGACAAACCACGGGAAGCCCCATTTCAGCTGTCTAATTAGGGGATCAGGCCTGGAGGCTGGTACAAAATATAATCCCTGTGATTCCCAAGCAAGGGCACACTGTTGATGCTGTTACACCTCAGGAAACACAGAAGGGAAGTGTGAAATACTGCCAAAACCAGGCCTTAAAAATTCAGGAATTTGGCTTCTAAAATAATTTTTAAGTGATGATGCCCCATCCCTGAAAGTCCTCAAGGCCAGGCTGCATGGGGTTTAGAGCACCCTGATCTAGTGGAAGGTGTCCTTGCCCATGGCAAAACAAAAAAAGAGATAATTCATAGATAAGTCATTACAAAATGCAGTGGTGGGAGTGATCAATGCCTACTTCTGTTTATCCCTCAAGACTGAAGCAGCTTTGTGAGGTTTTTCCAGGTAGCTGTAGAACCCCTTTGACACCGTTTTAAATCTGTAAAAGTCCTCAGATGGCTTTTGGGTGGATTTCTGAAGCAGCAAAATGAATCCTTGATCTTATGCATGTGCACATCTCAAGTGCCCCTTAGACAACTCTCTGAGGACAATGTGCATCTACTTCAGCTCACTAGAAATGAGAACTAAACTCGGTTTAAGTGAGTTTGTTTGTTAGTAAAGATCAAAAAAGACATTTGGATAGACAGCCAGGCAATAACCCTGTCACAGTTGTTAATGCAGTTCCCATCCAGCACACAGTCTTTCTGCAGCTCCATTCGGCTCCGGGAAGGAGAAGAATGGGAATAGCAAAGGGAGAAAATCGGGTCAGAAAAGCTGAAAAGGAGAACAGTGAGGAAGTAAAGAGCTCTCAGGAACAAGTCCCTCCAGAAAACCACAGGGATGAGTGTAAGATGATGCTTGTACACTATATACACAGAAGGATTTCTTGCTCTGAACTTGACCTTCTCAACAATGAGCTGTGTCGGGTTCCACCATGAGCTCACTGAGTTCTTACGCTCGGCCATGGTGAAGCAGAAGTTGGGTATTTCTCTAGAGCAACTACATACGAATTTCAAGGGCTACAAATGCTGTGGAGGTTGCTTCTCTACAGTATATTCCCACTGAATAAAACTTCATCAGAAAAAACCAGTTAGGACCTGTGAGAGTTGAAGCAAAGTTTCTGGTTTTATGTGATAGCACAGAAATAGAAAATACAGCACCAAATATGATCCAAAATGCAGTCAGTAGAGCCAGAGCTGGAGAAATTTTTGTATGTATCCTGCAAAGACCATAATGGCAATTCAGAGTCAGAGAAGGAAGATCTATTTAGCTATTTCCAAGCTGATTTAATAGACACTTGTCATTCATTTTCCTATTTATTTTATACACTGATTTTTTTTTTTATAAAACAGTGCTTTCTTTGGTCTAAATTTAACTGTGTAGTAAGATTGTTCTCTTTAGAATTACAGGGCTTTGTTCTTCTACTTTTAAAATTATTCTGCATAACTGCTTTGGAGGAAGATGTAGGCAATAGTGTACTACACCTCCTTACAGTTTCCTCAGATAATTACAATATCCATATTTTGAATTGAAACCAAATAATCCAGTCTAGCAGTCAAAGACAAGCAGACAAGCCTGAGGATTCATTTCAGTCAGCCGCTGCGAGTCTTAGACAGGAAGGACATTTTGTAGTTCTCTGCAAATATCAGATCTTAAAAAGCATTTCAATAAGGTAATAAGTGTATGACTTCTTTTCATATAATTTATAAAGAAAATAAGCCAAAGAAAAATGGGTTTTATTATCTCGCTTTGCTTTGGCAGTGACATTATGGGAGGAGAGCACAGCTGCCATTTATGAAAAACACAACCTCCAATAACACATTTTATGGGCTTTGATTTCAGACTCTCATCCATGAGCGTGCATAATGTTTTGAGGTATCATTTTTTTACACCAATAAAAAACCTGATGTGAGATTTTATGTGTGGCATTTTGTCACACAAATGGTGAAATGTTAAAATAAGATCAGCTGAAACATTTACCACATACTTCATTATCTCCTGTGAAATGAATATCTGGATAATTGGCAAAGCAAAAATCTTTGTTATAAGGATTTATGAATTGAATAAAATTACCTCCTACAACATGAATTTCTGTGAGACTGAGATTTTCTTTTCTGCTGAAAAACATTGGGAGTAACAAGGTGTGTCCTAAGAAATCTCTTTCAAAAATGACACTTTTTTCCTATTTTGTGTTTAATGCAGAAGCTCTCTTCCCCTCCTCTCTTGATTTCCAGGTTATTAATATTTAGTTAAAAATAATCTTAAAATCTGAAATCCAACCTCTCTGTTATTTCTTAAATCAGCCTCTTTTGCGTATAATTTAATTTGTACCTCTGTTTGCCAGAATCTTTACCCTGTATTAGCAAGTGCAAAATATTCAGAGGGGACTGCACCTCCTGGAGTCTGTCCCCATAATTCCAACATAAATTTTTGTTCTGATTATCTCTTTCTGATATGTGCCCTTGGACTGGAAGGAAGGGGTTTCAAAAGGTAAAGAAAAGCAAAAAAATGAGGCTTACTCCACAGAAACGTGGGGATAGTTGGCATGGATAGTTCAGAGAAAATACACATGTCTAGTACAGACTTCCCATGGGACCTCAGGAGAGTCAATTTATCACTCCATTTTCAGCTTTAAAATAAAACAATAGCATTTTATTTTTCTTGACATTTATTGGGAAGCTTAGTATACTAGATGTGCTAGTCTATGAATTATGAATGTTGAATACAGTTTTACACATAATCTAATCAGCTGACATTCTCGATCCGAACTTAAAATATTAAAATATTTTAGCTCTGCCCACTAAAATTACACGGCTTTCAATAACAGGAAAACACTAGGAGAGCTGCCTGTTTTTCCAGGTGTGTAGCTGCCTCTCTACTGCTGCTTCTGCTTCTCCCGTGGTTTACAGCTCGTGATCAGGGACTTGACACGCTGATGTTATGGCCATGCTTATGAAGTTCATTTTTTCCTGTGTACCACCCAACAGCACAGACAAACCACCTGGCTGTGAGTGATAATGAGCTCCTTGTCCCAAGGACAAGTCAGCATTTACACCTCCCAAGATTATGTCACGTTTACTCTACAGCTGGTCCTTATAGGCATTTTTCTCTGAGTGTCACCAGGGCAAGTCATACAGTCGCTTTTTTTTTCCACTGCATTTACACAAATGTTACCCTTGTTTCACACTATAGCATGAGCAAGAGTCCTTCAGCTTAGCATGAATTAAATTTAGACACAGGACACAATAGTGGCACTGTAGAAATAATCGTAGAGAGAAAGGGAAGGGTGTGATTTACTCCTTGCGAGTTTTTCCTAACATAATGCATCTCTGAAACGCAGAGGTCATTTATTGTGAGCGTAACAAATACATTCATATCCACCAAGAGCAATAAATATTGCAAATTAAGTTGAATAATGACTACACTGTCTATTTCATTTCTACAAGAGAGGCACACATGGGACTTAAAGCAAGTCAGTATTTATAAGGCAATATATGGTGTGAGTCTCATTCAAAGTTAGAATTGCAGAGGTGTCATGAGCACCCAAATTTACTGTTACTGCCTGAGGAACAAGTGGAAAAACAAAACCATTGCAAACAACCAATGTGTATGGAATTTATAATGAATATCTTAATCATGAACATACTTTTTTCAAGTTATGACTTCTTTCCGTGTGAGAAGATCCTGGCATTGAAAAGGCTGAAGGAGAAAGGTGGTGCAGCACAGCAGTTAGCAGAGTTGCCGTGTTTTTAACTGGATTGATTGTTTCAAATGTACTCTAGCTTACACAAATCTTCAAAATATTTCCAGAAGTAGCAACCAGGGAATCAAAAACAGATTCACAACTTTTGGTGAAGAATGGATGACAGGAGGGAGAAACAGGCACTCGTTGCCATACATAAGCACAAATAACTGTAATTTAAAATGAGTTCTGGGTTGCTGGCATGTATACAACTGAGCAAACAGTGTATACAACTGAGTTTCCAAGATTTTTGGTGATGCAAATGGAGCACATAAAATTTATAGTTCTGCTGTTCCAACCAGCTACTTACGTGAAGTAGTACTGTGGCAGGAGTTTGACTCTAGATTCCTGTGGCATACACAGGGAGATGAAAGAGAATGAACAAGAGACCGCTGTGGGTGGTATAATAGCAAATTAAATTAACTGTGGAGATAAGAATATGACAATAAACTATTAATAAAAAGTAGAGGACGTCAGATGTTTAAAAAATATCCAGTGATCTCATTTATCACATCAGACAAAGCTGGGAGTCGCTGCATTTCCTTCAGTGTGAATTTTCGTAGGCTACCAAGTCCACAAATATATACTAAAAGTTTTAGATTCCCAACAAATTATGCAAGGATACTGAACAGGGACTAAGGTTCCTTAATTGGGTAGTTCTTGGTTTAGGAAGTTAAAAGGCTATTTTCTGCTCACCTGATTTCCACACCCAGAGCTTTAGCAGTTCTTTGAGGACCACAGATGTCCAGCATAAGCAACGATTATCTCCTGCTGGAGCCCAGCACTCTTCCAAGAACAGATCTGTCTGTGTTTGGATAGCAGCACTGAGGCAGCAGGAACCTGAAAACATCCTTTTTATTTTTTCATTTTGATAATATTTACCCTTTACTAAATTTTTGTTCTGATTACGTCTTTCAAAAAATAAAGAAATCTTCAGGTCCATGACAGCAGATTACTTACACTGTTAGAAACACAGTTTTCAAAAACAATCCGTACTGTGAAGTTGGCACTAGTGTTCTCCTTCCTAAATCCTGAATTATTTTTATGCCTGGCCCAAGGTATCTTGTTCTGGCTTTGTGAATCTTTGCCTACCTGAAAAGCACACTTTTAAACTCAGGACTATTTTTAGCATGTTTTTAACATGCCCCTGCCTTTGACTTTTTCTGTGCCCTGAAGCAGGGACTCAAGACCTCTTTTCTCCACAATACAATCTGTGTTGTGGGTCCATTCCCCTGACAAGTTATAGGAGACTTCCCTTTCAGGGGGACTTTATTGTATTTGGATTAGACTGGATTGAATTAGAATGGAATGGATGTTTTTAAAAAGTGTTTATACAGATCTGTGTTTATGTACCTACATGAGTGTATATATACAATATGTATAAAAAACTTACCTAGAGAGTGACAAATAACTCTCCAAATATGCCTATATATATAAAATAAACATATATTTGTATATGAATATTTATAAATTTGGACAATAGCCTTTACTTGAAGAATTCTGGGTTGTACAGAAAAGTGAGAGAGCATTTATTAAAGACATTCTCTAGAGCAGCCCTGGTTATCGAGGCTTGTCAGAGTTTCAGTGCTTTCCCAGCCATACAGGCATGTACAGTCAATCTTCTTGGAACCCAAAGTGTGAGAGTTAATGAAATTTGACAACTGATTGATGTCAGATGCAGCATTGAATTTGGAAACCCAATTACCTCCTTCCCTTTCAAAGCAGAGGTCATTCCAGTCAACATGACTTCACTGACACGCTTTGCAATTCAATCTGAGAGGTTGCAGGAGATTCTGCTCTTCAGAAAACTCAAACATAAAAGGGAGCAAAATTTGCAGATGAAGATGACACACATTGACTAATGACTGGTCACACGAGCCAGGTGGAAGTATGGAGACACCATTTCTCCACAAAGATTATTTCTGTTTGCTACCTGTTTGTAGTTGAAGGTGCAAACACGGTACTCTGGCAGTGCCTCAGTTTCTTAAGCCCATGCCTTTTTCCCAATGGAAAATCTTTTTGTCCAAAATTTTAATGGTTCATAGAGGTTGTTATGATAAAGGTTCAGGATAATTACAGCTCTATACTTCATTTAATATGCTGAAGATGATACAGCTTTGGTAGAGCTGGGACAAATTGCACCAGAAGAAAAATCCAGCCAATTACTTATAAACATTAACAGCCAGATTTCCAGTCTCACACTCGGTTCATTAGGGTCTGCTGGTCTAAAATTGGAGCTGCTGTGACTTGCTGTGCAGATATCTGCAAGCAGAAATCACTGTGTTGAAATCAGATGGGCAGAAATGGAGATAGAGTGATCTCTGTCCTTTCTCCATTCTTTAACCTATTAGCTAGGAACGAATGAGTGTGGATCTTGGCATCTGTTCTGGATGTAGTTTTTAGCAATTAGGTGATGTTTAAAGACGTAATAATATTTACTAAAGAATTTTTTTTGGAAAATGCAGAATAGTTCTCATAGTTCCTTGAGGAGACATAAGAAGAAAGAGGAAATCGACCAGGCCTGTAGCAGAGAAGGACCACAACCATCACAGTCATCATCCCAGGTTTCTCCAGGATGCTTGAGGCAATAAATCAAAGCACTGGCTTTTTATTGTAAGCACTTTGAAGCACTCTCTGTATGAAAGAAGTGAAAGCAATGCAGGTCAGCAATTCACTGTCAGGCCTGACTCTCCTCTCTCACCCACCAGTATAAATCAGGATCACTCTGGGGAAGGATTTACTTAGCTTTACTTTTATGTTTCTTATGTATGAGAGACATGATCATGCAGTGTAGACCCTCTTTTGAATTTACATTTCTATAACTAATTATGAAGTGAAACCAATAACCTGAGAGAAAGTGATACGGCCCTATTATCTCCTCATTTGTTAATGGTGTTAAACAATTGGCAAAGAGTATCTACCTGCTCTTTGACAAATATGTACCATAGCTAATTAACTCAGGTAAAACAGAGAGTATCCCACAGACACCTGGCCTTCAACCTCACATGTCTAGCGCAATAATCCTTTTGTTCATTTAAAAAACCCTCTAAAAATCCTAAGGTTCAGGTCATCTCTCTGGATTCTGAAGCTCCTCTCCAAATAAGTGCTGAAGTAGATCTACAATTTCAGGGGAATTAATTTCGAACTAGTCATGTTATTTACAAAAACCTAATTTCTGCAATTTCCTCTAAGCTTTTACATCAGCATAAAAAGTTTAGGATTAGTCAAGTCTGTTCTTCGGAAAAAAAAATAAGGAACCATCAATGCCTTTCCTCTAGGCTTTCAGCAGTATTGACAGCTTTTGCAGGGCAAAATGCAATTTTAAGAACTCAGAATCTTCTTTTTGCTGGGATTTTTAAAATTCCACCCCATTTCAAGATGTCACTTTTTCATTTAAACCACTACCTTGAGGGTCTGCAAACCCGCAGACACAAATTTATCCCTTTTTAAGCAGAGTTTAGAATTTGAATATACTGCTTCACTTTAGAATATGTAAAGGCTTAACTAGATGGCATAATCTACCCCTCCCTTTTATGAAAAAAAAAAAAAATTGGACAGAATTACATTACTCCAAGCCTCTTTTGTGCTCTACACATATTACTGATATAATTTTCTGCCAGAGATATTAATCATTTTTAGAAATTTATCTCTTGGAAAGCTCCAGTTACAGCAGCCCAAATTGCATTTCCCAAGTTTAAATGACAAACTTGCTTTTTCCCTGGTTAGGCTGCACAATTTGCATGTCAAGTGAGATTATCTTCCTGATTTTACAGTTACTCAGCTCATCTCAAATTGCTGCAGGTGATGTCAAAGTTCTACTTTTTCAGCCTATGCAGCATTTGAAGCAAGACAGCAAACACTGAAAGCCCATCTGACATAACTGTGAAAAATCTTCTTGTTGCTTGGCTTAGTCTTACAAAAGACGAAACTTGCACGGGATGACTTTTCATAACAAATGAACGTCCCTAGAAATAATTTCCATGAATGCTGCAAAAGTCATGTTGAAGTGGAGCCATGCCATAGTGATGGGCTCACATTTTCCTCCTCTATTTACACCAGCTAGGGATGCATTGCCCTTCAACGATACACGGCTGCTCAAATGGTCTCAGCGGGGTTTCTTTTGCCTTTGTTTGATTTTTCTCCGCTAGCAAAAAAATAAATAACAAAGATAACTTTGTCATTTTTCCTTTTCCTCCCCCAGCCTGCTCAGACAAAGGCCTGGAAGGGTGATTGGAGCTTGAAAACAAAGTATAAAGGGCTATGGTATCTCTAGCTGGGTGAAGATTTTGCAGTGAAGTATTTCGTGAGCAGCAAATGTCAGTTCATAAACAGAAACACTCTGCAGCACTTTGCCAGATTTAGTGAAGCTTCATTCAGGGAAAGAACAGCTCTCGCAGAGCTTCAGCGAGGAAGAACCTGCAGACAGAGCTGCGCTGCTGTGAGCTGAGCAACGGAGACAGGGAAGGAGAAAATGACAAGAGGGGAAAAAAGAGATAAACTTTTTTTTAGGGAAGGGACAAAGGTGGGAGCATGGTTAAAAGTCTGCAAGAGACTGGCAAGGCAACGTCTGTGTGAGAAGTATAAATGCTGGAACATGCCGGGATGGAGCTGTGCTCTTCTTCTGAGCCCCACTCGTAGAATCTCAGAATCACAGAATGGTTTGGGTTGGAAGGGAGCTTCAAAAGTCATCTCGTTCCAAACCCCCTGCCATGGGCAGGGACATCTTGCACTGCATCATATTGCTCAAAGTCCCATCCAACCTGACCTTGAACGTCAGTTCATCCACAGCATTTCTCTGACTCTGAGCTGAACACTAATATATTTTCTGCCAGCTGTGCTTGTATAAGCCTCAAAAATGTCTCAGCAGCAGCAGAAGCAGCAGCAGCAGCAGCAGCATCCATTTTTTTCTTTATTTTCATTCATTTATTTTCACTTCCCAACATGAAATGATCAAGAAACAGGAGCAGGGTTGATCTGAAAGCAGCAGGGTTTGGCAGGAGAGTGCCAGAATCTCACACTCTGCCCGAGGACTGTACCTGCTCCCACCAGCAAAGTGGCCCTGGCTGCTCACATTCCCCTGTGGCTTCCCAAGCTCCACTCTTAGTATAGAAAATCAAATAAAGGGTGCTATTTTCCTGGCCTTTCATGTTCCTGCCTGTGCACTCAGAACCAAAAAAAAAACCGTAATAAAATATATGGGCAGATTGGCCATGGGATATCTGTTCCCCCTAATGCAATTTATATTACTTTGAAAAATCTTCTTTCATATCACTCAGCCAATGCAATTACACCCATTTCCTTATGAACACGAATGTTCCTTAACAACATTATTTTGTTTTCTTTGTAGCTGAGGCTCTTTCAAGATCAAAAGGAATTTAAGAGCAATTAGGTTAAATAGGAACTGGAGCTCTGAAACCCAGCAAAACTCTGCCAAAAAGGAAAAAAAATACAGGGCAAATGATGCTGTGGGCCAGATCTCCATGTGCTTTTCTGCACTGAATCCAAAACTTGTGCAACAAGATGCTTGATATCACTGAAAATTTGTGGCTCAGACACTGTGTGGCCTCAAAGAAGAGATTTACACAGCCTAACTTAGGTGGGGTTTTTTATGCATTCTATTTTTCCATCAGCTACCTCAAGGAGTAAATTTGCTTCTCAGCTTTCCTTTACTCATAAAAATGAGACACCATCTTGCCAATTTGAGAGAGTCCTACTTACACTGAAAATGTATTTTATGGTAAATGTCAGCTAAGGAAAAATACTCTTCTGTAGGGTTTGCTTTTTTTACCTTGGATTAAAATTTTTATTTTAAAATATCCCGTTATGCTCTAATCATAATTATGCAAGCTCATAGTATTTCTTTTCATTACCCCTGTAGTTTGCCAGCAATAGGAAAACCTGTCACTATCAACCTTTGAATGTTTCTGTGAACTTAAAGCCATCTTGATTAACCTGGTACACCTGAAGTCCTGGAAGATTCTAGACTTAATCACAAATAGTTTGTTTATAGGGAAAGTGTTTTGAGACCTTTGTTTGTTTATTTATTTTAAAAGAACACAAGTTTTTTTGAAGTCTACTTTACTTCCTGTAATAGATGCAGTATAATCCCGTACTTACAGGCTTCAAATAGACTACGAGCTATTTCCAAAGTCATTTGGTGTTTTGAGTCCACTTCATGAAGGATTTGCATATCTTTTAAGTATCTGAGTTTCTTCTGGCCGAAACACAAAAGTGTCTCCAGAGGCACAAATCTCAGAAAGACTCTAATGAATAAATGAAAAGCATTTGCATCCTAATACAATCCTATTCTTACTTTTTGTCTTATGAGACGGCAGCTATTTATTGCAGCCGGTTTTGGCACATGTTGGTAAGTGCAGCAATAGATGCACTGTCAGCACCACACAAAAGAAAGCTTATCAAGCCCTGTTCTCATCTGAATTACTTACATAATGCAAAACCAGAAAATCTTTCAGAAAGCTGCCACAGGATCACAATTTACCTAAATGGAAATTCTTTCTTTTCTTCCCTGTTCCTTCTGGTCTGTAGTTACATCC
>VZTA01011613.1:20241-91036 GCA_013398855.1 Mohoua ochrocephala
GAGAGAAGAGAAGAGAAGAGAAGAGAAGAGAAGAGAAGAGAAGAGAAGAGAAGAGAAGAGAAGAGAAGAGAAGAGAAGAGTGATAGGACAATATATTTCTTGTGAAAAATACTGCCTGGGGAAAATAAGCAACATGGAAAGTGATCCTCTGGACATATGAGTGTCTTTAATAATAATGAGTATATATTTTGGTCACTGACTGACTCTTTAAGTGCTCTCACTCTGAATGAAGCTCTCAGTAGGACTGTCCTGAGTAAACATAATATCAACTATAGTTAGGGCAAAAGGTCTCCATATTTTTTGCCCATCCCTGAAGCAAAAAGATTAAAAGATCATCTGAAGCTGCCCATTAAAATAACATTTCTAGGAAACATCTTTCCCTAAGCGGGAACACCATTGAAAATTTCCATTCTCAATATTTCCACATAAATGAAACCCAAGCATCACCTGTCCTGTTCTCAAGAGTCTGTTGCTAGTCATAAATACACGTCTTGAGAAAATGCTTCATAAAGAAAAAGCACAATGAACCTTCCTAAAAAACTTTAAAAAGCAACTGCAAAAAAGACGAAAACTGTACTGAAAATTCAAAGCAAAAATAGAAAAGCACTGAACATGGGGTGAGAGGGATTCCTAGAGGTCTAAGGTGCAATCCTTTAAGAGAGGCTGTGCTACCCCTCATCTGCTAAGGACACATTTGTCTAACCTGCCAACTCCAGTGATAGAAAGTAAAGAGAGTTTTTTGTTTTTTTTTTTTTTTACTGCTCACCATGCTCAGTATTACAAAGCTCTATTTAAAGCCTAACCTAAATCTCACTTGATGAAAATTAATCCTGGTATTCCTTATACTGTTCTAAGTAGACATGGAGGATAATTTATTACCTTGTCTTTGCAATAACTCTAAAATGGCTCTAATTATACCACATATGCTTTTTGATGGTTATAATTTTAACTAAATCAGGTAATTGGAAGGTTAACTACTGTGTGAAAATTATCACAGCTTAAATAAAATAGAGATAATGAATCCCACTCCTAAAAATTATACTTATAAAATATGAAACCATGTTAAGAAATTTTTTAGTTTAATTAATTATCAAGAAGGATAATCACAGTGGATTTACTTTGCAATTGCAGTATTATTGCCATGTATTTACAGCTGAGTGATGCAAAATTAGTGGGACAAGGGGCAACAACTGATTCAAGATAAAATAAAAATGGTTAGGAAAAAAGGCTCAAATAACAATTCCTGAACTTGTAAGTACTCTGTGAAAATGGAAGTAACACTTAGTTTGCATATGTGCATGGTTATGATGATTTTGAGTAAGAAAGCTACTTAAGCACATTGATTAAAATAAGGCTGGCACTTGATTACTTCCCTGGGCTGTGTATACCTGTAAAAATTACTTTCCCCATATCTGAGTGGAAAGCTGTGGTAGATTCATAAAGCCTGAATGCTGAGGATCTTCGGGGAGCAGAAGGTAATGAAATGACTGCTGATAGCTCCCTGCCTGGCTGCAGGCTGCCTTCCCAGCCTCACCACTTGGCAGCTCCAGCTCAGGCTCACACCTCCTTCCCAGGTGCTTGCTCAGCTCTATGTTGTGTGTATGACCATAACACCAAAATCTAGTAATTTATTCTAAAAATTTATTCTAAAATTTGTGCAGATAACTGCAGCAACCACATGGACCCACATTGTTTAAAAAGCAGGTATCTCTCTGTCTCCCCTGGCGCTGGGAGAGGAGGAATGACTCCTTTCCAAGGCTACCACTGGCTGTGCACAGCACTCACAGCCTCTGCACAGGAGAGATCTCTGTGCTCTGTGGCTGCTGAAGGACGGAACTCTGCACAAGGATCAAGTCTTGCCTTTTTTCCTTCATCCCTCTATTTCCCACACATCCCTGGAGAAAAATGTAGTGTTTGGAGCTCCAGGGAGAGCAACTGTTTAAATCTGCTCTTGAAAGTGCTGTACATTCTCGTGTACAGCCAATCTAAATCAGGTTGCAAAATCCAAACCATTCGAGTTACATTTTGCTTTGAGAAAAAGCCATTAACTTATTACTTCCCCATTAGTGCATTGGGAAAATAAATTAAATTCACTTTTGCAATTACCTTGGATTTAAGTAAGGTGAAGCAAAATGCATGAGGCCAAATGGCGACTTCTCCATCTGAGCATCAAAAATGGAAAGGGACAATGAAGACCAAATTTGCTCGAATTCCTCACTAGCTGGAAGCAAGTGGCACAGCTTTTTGGGTAGATAGAAGAGAAATATGTAATGAGAAATGAAGAATCTGTGCTAGACTCTAGCAAAGAGCTCTGACTCCCACAGACTGACAATATACATTTTGTGTGGTTCTGCCAATATCAAGGACACATCAAAGAACAATTCTTCAGATTGCAATTCTAATGATAAAGGTCTGTAATTGGCCTTTAGCAGTACTGTCTATTATTGATGTCTACTTATCTATTTCTATTGTTATAGCACATTAGCAAATGCCCAGAGTGGATTTTTAGTATGAGAGATTAGCCTAAAATTTTTTTTGTACAAGTACAAATAGATATATATGCACATGTATGCATGCACACACCCCTACAGCTGAATAAAGACTGTTTCACAGTAGGTTAAGATGACATTATTTTCCAAGCACCGACTGGAAGGGAATATGAGAAGGATCCCAGAATGTGAGAAGAAATGTACCCCAGAAGTTTAGCTGCTTTAAAGTACATGCACTGCTGAGAAGGAAAAGAAAAGAAAAAGGTGGAGGAAAAGTTTTCATCAAAAGCCTTAATCTCTCTTACAAATCAAGATGCATTGATTCCGGCAGTCCAGGATAATGGGCATTAAAAAAATTTGAATCAACAACACTAAGATGGGATGACCACATTTGGAGAAATTGTGAATTTCTGCACATTTCTAAACTGCCAAACAAATAATTTCACAAGCGAAATGCCTGTCTTCATCCTGTGCCCTGAAGAACTGAACCTCGCCATTGATTTGCTGCCCAGCCTGCGTTTCCTCCTTGGCCTGCTGACCCATTCCCTGTGCACATCGTCATGTTCTTTATGCAAAAAGTCGATATTTAGCTCAAGGGTTTGCAGAGCCCGACTCAAACAGAGACAATAAAGGCTGACAGAGTCTAATGTATAAAGTACTTTCTATAGAAACACCAAGTGACAGATTTGACATATATATAATATTTATTCTGCTTAAGGCTCGTGTAACATCTTTGATACCACTTCATTTGTGTTCTGCCTGATGCACGGGAGAGAATCTGACCTTACTGGAAGACCGAATGGTCTCCTAGCCCCAGGACACAACAGGAATATTTCTTCGGACCTCCCTGGCTGCAGATCAGGCTCAGAGGTTTCTGTGCTGCAGCACAATAAAAGGTGACTCTCCCTAGGTTTGCTTTGTGATTAAGGTTTGATGGTACTGGGCTGGTTGGCACCAGTTCTTCCATGTTTAGTGTTGCAATAAAGCAGAGGAAAAATTACTGATTGCTTCATGGTTATGGTAAAAAGGCAAAACCCTGAAGCTCTTGGACAGCTATGGAGGGTAAATATGGTTTATACGTCTGAAAAATAAGAGGGAAGTGAGGGAGGAAGCTGGAAGTCTTTGTATTCCCTTCCCCTTGTCTCCCTACCCTTAGACCTGAGTGGAACCTCATTGCAGCTGCAGAGGTTTAGTGCTGGAGATATTTCTGCTGGCAGAATGAGGCCCACATTCCTCATGGACATTTGGAAGCAGTATCCCCTCTTTAATTTCAAGATATGTACTCAGATACTCCTGCCCCCGCTACTGATACATGGTGATAACTCTTTAATACATGATTAGGTAATTCATTGCTTTTTTTCTTTGCACAGCCTAGCCTGAGGCTTTGTTTTTGCTTGTTTTCACTGGCACTGGGCCTTCGTGGCAGAAAATCCACCATGAGAGGAGTCTGTGCTGGCAGAAGTAAGGGGCTGCTTCTGCCAAGGAAGTACTGGGAGGGCAGAGCTTCTCACAGGAATAGCTAAGGAAATTAAGGCTTGATAGGACCACAAAATCACCAAAGACGACCTTCTCTGTGAGACCAACTACTGCATACCAGCTGTGTATTGAGCACAATAATTTGCTTTTGGTCAAAATGTAACCCTGTCTTGGTTAATGTACATCTTCCTGGGAGTTATGCAGCTGTCACCTGAGGAGGTGGGAGGCTGTGGTACCCACTGTCACCTGTAAAAAGCTGTTCTGATGGTTTTTCCTCTTCTCACTCTCCACCTCTGCAAACACTCAACCCCACCCCTCAACCCCACCCTTTTTGTCTAATTTAGAGGTTTTCACTCTTGCAAAATGTATAATTTATGTTTCCCCAATAAATGTAGGTTCTTTTTCTGCCTTTCACTACCTAGTTAAGGGCAGTCAGTACAACAGATGGGGTTCTTGTCTTTTGCTGCCAGACATTGCAAATAATATCTTTGTGGCTCTTCTGTGCCACCTCCCCATTTTTCAGCAGTGTTTAAAAAATGTGAGCTGCATGCAGAAGTGCGTGTAGTTGATCCTGAAAATGGAACTGCTTTAGACAGAAAGGCTCCGACCAGGCCAGCTGTCAGATGCTCTGATTCACTGCAGTCTCCTGGCTGCCTTTAAAAATGGGAGTACTCCTCTTCCCCTATGCAAAGCCAGCAGGGCTCTGCAGGAACAGGAGGGCAGCTTGGAGACAGACTCTTACATAGCATGGCATTACAGAGACAAAAAAATCATTACTATACCTCCCTAGAGTTCTGGAAATCAGGCCACGAATCCTGGAATTTCTACTTCTTTTTTTTTTTTTTAACTTAGGGTTGACATGTCCATCATCCAAATAATCTGGAATTGAATTCCTCTTGTTATTTTCCCTAAGGAATTGATCTGTCAGACCTTCCCCCTCTCTAGTTTGAAAGCAAACCAGTGAGACACTCGAAATCAGAACTACAATTTAATAGGAAAATTAAAAATAAATGCAGTAACACAGAAACACTGACAGAGTCAGGATACAACCTGACACCCTGTCGGTCAGGGTGGTGGTAGCAGTCTGATTAAATGGTGGCTGCCATCCTCCTGAAGCGATAGATGTGGATCTGTTGAAGCAGTGATCCTGTAGAAGGACCTTCACCTGAAGGTCCAGCAGTGGTTTTGTGGCTCTTGTCCTCTGGGAATACAGTAGGTAAGGGCTGAGTGTGGTGTTCCAAACCTCAGCTTACATCCAGGTAGGAATGCTTCTTGGTTCCTCTCCCTGGGCAGAACATCTCACAATGGGATGATGTAATTTTGAGTCATGCAGTGAGGCTTGATAGCCCATTAACAGAAGATACCTCCCAGAGGGAGTTATCAGGGATGTGTTGTGGAAGATGGTGACAGAATACACGCTTTTGGTTACATCTTACATTGTAACCTAAGGCAACGCCCAGCATGAATGACCCTGACACAGGGCACAGCTCTGACCACAGCATTCTGAAAAGCCACTGCTCAGGAAGAAGATCAATGTTTTGAGCACCCATCCAGGGCATGGGAGACCAAGTTTCATCATTCATAAGATGCAGAAGGCCAGGAGAAAGGCAAGGACCTGCTCTCATCCTGCATGTTTCATTCTAGCTCATTCCCCCTGGTGGCTCTGGATCCCACAGCAGAGAGTTTTGTTCCTCCTGTGCACTATCCAGAGTCTACAGCCACTTAAAACTGATTTCTGTGTTCAGCTCTGAGAGATAAATAACTAAACAATGGATGCTGCAGCAGTCACTGCACCAGTGAGTAAATCTGTTGGGGATGTGGAGCTAAATGCAATAATAGAAAGTAATCTGTCATTTAGCAAAAGCAGAAAACAAACTTTAAATCCTGATATAGATCAATTTTTTCTGCACATAAAATCAATCAGTGAGTAAGTATTGCTTGGCTCACCAAATGGTAAAAAAAGGAGAGGAAATCATATCAACTTCTAACGTGCTAGCACAAGAACAGCCTCTTTCTAGATCGTTTCTGAGACAAAATTAACTTAGCACTCTTACAAACACAGTCTGGGAAGTGCTTGCTTTCATTCAAGGCACCAAAACACATCTTTAAAGACAGAGCTGAGTCCCTGCACACTCTGGTGGGCGAATGACTCAACTCTGCCATTGAGCACCTGACTCCAAAAGTGACACAAGCTGCTGGTGCTTGTGGATGGTTTCTGCCCAGAATTTCTTGACTCATCCCTACCTGCACAAGGCCGATCTCGTGCACAGCCCAGACCCAACCAGCCATCACTAGTGCACACACCTCTTACTGCCTTTACTCCAGATTTAAGCAACAGTCAGAAAACAGATCGCACTTTCTGCGTTTTGAAGGATTGTACTGCCAATTCCCCCCAGACTACTTCATCTACCTGAACCTCATTTTTAGTGCGTGAGAAGTTCTTTCAATTACAGATTTAAAAAAAAAAGATGTGCTGCATTTTAATGATAATCTCTGGGAGTTTGAGGGTTAGGAGCAAGAGGCTTTCTTGACTTCAGTTGTACCTTAAGGGAATGAAGAACTGTCAGTTAAAAAGGAAAAAAAAAAACATTTCAGTTTTATTACAATTGTTCCAAGGGGGATATATTCTGCTCTCAGAATAACTGAATTGATCTACAAAGAGATGCTCTGCATTCATGGTGGTGGTACAGGAAGAAGTCCACGAGCTGTACAATGAGATATTTTAATTCTAGAAATACCATAAGGGAGCCACGGGTTCTGGAGTTCTGGTTTTAATGGCATTTTGTCCTCTGACACACAACTGACTTTTTTTCTGGTTTATATCTGATTCCATCTTTATGTGTCTGAACAGGTGAAAATGTCTCCAACCTCTTCTATCTTCAGTTGTTTCCAGAAAGAAGGCAGGTAAGAATAATATAAAACATACCCCAAGCTCACAGTCTAAGATATGTACAATGGTAAGGAGACAAAAAATGGTTATTTTCTCAAGAAATTACTTTCGTCCTCTCAAAAGGAGAGACAACCCTTGAAAACTTGTATTTTCTTGCATCTTTCTAAATGTAGGCTATAATATCATGCTTTTAGCTGTGCTTCAAGCCTTTCATCCTTCAGTGACACCTGTTAAATTTAGAATTAAGTACTGAGAAGAGCTTAAGTTATCGTTTGCTCCCTCGACTGACATTTAAGAGGCTTTCTCTGTATAGCAGTCTAAGGAAGGTTTTCACCTCAAAAACCAGTTTTATGATCCAGCTTTTGAGCACTTTTAAGCTGAATTCTGGGGGTCAGGCTGTAGTCATGGCAGTATTTTCATTCCTGATGGATTGCCCCTCATGTCCCAATCCTGATCCTCAGGGGAAGCAAAAGTGACTCCACCTTCTCCACAGCGAGCACCTACTGTCTCCTGCTGCCATTTATAAATCCATGATGACTTATTTGGGATTGCTGGAGTTTTATGGGGACAAAATGCCCTTCCCTGTCTTAATTTGATGCTCTGAGCTATTAGGCAACTCATTGCATCCCTTGTCACCCAGGGTGACTCCCAATGCTGATCTCAAACCATCCAGGTAATGCTGCTATAAATTTAGAAAAGTATGTGAGGCTTCATATAGTTACTGAGTCCAGTTACTCTCCAAAACTCTCTTTGGGTCTGAGTAAGGAAAGAACACAAATGAGAAAGACAGACTCTAAATTATTATCTCTTATGCTTTAAAATAATTTAAAATCCTTTTTTTTTTTTTGAAGCGCAATTTCTCTAACTGGCTGTAGAACAGAATTTCTATCTTGGAGGTGTCTAGTTCCCTGCCAAGACTTTTTCCTGTTAACATATTAAAAAATTAATAAGAAAAAGAAAAAAGGAAGACAGATTGCACATAATAACGTTTTCTCAGCAGAGGCAAAAGCACCAAATGTCTGTAAAAAATGCAGGTAAATAAAGATAAATGGTGGCTTGGGACTTCTCCAAGTGGATGATTCATCGTCTGGTTGCTTCTCTGAGATATGTTTGATGCTAACAATATTTATGCAATATACCCAGGCTTGGGCACGGCACCACCTGCCACAAAAGAATAAACACCCTCCTGCTCTACTTGAGAACTCTAAGATGTATTATTATCTGTTATTACTACATTAAATTGTCAGAAAATGAGTCTTTTCCTATATGATTATACATCAGCCTCAATAACTTATTTTTGTCGATGTAAAATTCTAGCACTTCCTAATCTTTTAACTGCACCTGTCCTAGGATTTTTTTCTATTATTCGTTCAATGCCTCACATACAAAAAAAAGTGATGTCAGGTCATTGTGGAAAGAACCATGAGAAGGAATGAGGACAGTATCGAGTAGTGGCTACACAATCTGAACTAACATTTTCTCAGTTATGACACTGATGAGTCAAGTGTAAACTGCAGCTGGCAAAAAAAAATAAATCTAAAAGGTGCATTAAAAGGCTTTGATCCAACATACTCCACCAGCTGCAAACACAGATTTTAGTGTCTTTCTTGACTGACATTAAATTATGTGCAAGGAATGTTCAAGCAATTCATACCAACTCGATCAGACTAAATAACCAAAACGAGATTTTCATGAATGCAAGTTAGGACTGGGTACCTGCATCCCTTTTCATGTTGCTGATACATAAGAATGCTCCTCCTGGGCCAGACCAGAAAGTTCAGTATCCTGTTGCTGAGAAATACTTTTTCACATGTACTCTGTTAGTGCACACAAAAAATTAGAATTAAGTTTATCACTTTCTTAGAGCTGCTGGAGATTCACTTTGTGCTTGAGTGTTGTTATGAAAGACACCAAACATAACTCCTGTTGCCATGTAAGGTTGCACTAGTGGGAAAACTGAGGCAGAAGAACAGCTTAAACACTAAAACCCAATGTATTATAGCAAACCATAGTGCTGATGAAGGTATGCAGCAGCAGAGGTGGTGGTGTATGGAGGAGGATGCACAGACTGGGAAGGACACAAACCCTGTGTTTGGGTAACAGCCTGAACCTGGCTCCTGGATGAGAAAGGTGTACTTGCCTGGGCTGCTCTGGGACTTGGCTCCACATCTTTGTTCAGCCTCCCTCCTCCTCAGAGCAAGTACTTCACACCACAGAAACTGGGATGCACAACCTGGACATCACTTGGGATATGCCCTCGCGGTTTCCCAGACCACAAAGAGCTCAGAGGCTTGCCAAGGAAATCCCCTCTGTTCCACAGCAGAGATAAGCCAGCGCTATCAGCGGGAAAAAAAGAAAATCCAGATCATTATGGCTTTGAGGCAAGCAGAAGCAACCCCTTTAGGAGCAGAGCCCTGTTTCAGTCATCCTTCATCCCAGCTTGACTGCTCCTCGCAGCCCTCCCCGCCCCACTGGCAGAGGGAATTGAACTTGGGGAAAGGATCACGCTTTCTGTGCAACACCCTGGGTTTGTGCTACTTCAAGGAGGATTTTGTAGCTGCTCCCAGAGTTCACACAACGCAATTTTTCAATGCTGTAAAGAATGCAACTTTTGCTGGTTTAGAGACAGGACACTCAGCCTTCAGCTGGTGTGGATGGGAGCAGACCTATTGATTGGTATTCACATTCTTCAAAATTCACCCAGAAGGCATCATTTTAATTCCAATTATGGACAGAATGTGTAATTTCATTCCAAATTGTAGCATTTCCTAAAGTATTTTACTTTTAACAATTTGATAAAGCCCACAAGATGGGACCTCAAGAATTTGCTGGTCAAATACAATCATATATTTTTTCATTCCCTTTTATTTCTCTCACCAGCTTTCTTATAATCTATCTATAAGTTTCACAGCAAAATGATTTTTTTAAAAAATTTAAACTCATTTTCTCCAAACAAATCTTCTTTTGGGGCTTCTAAACAATCTTTCCTTTAACTTTGAAAAAAATTTTTTTGAGCCACACCTACCAGAGTTTCTAAAGTTGCTTTTGGATCAATTTTCTCTCAGTTACCACCTCCTCATTTGGCTCTGACTGGGTTTCCTGTTAAGGTCGTTAGTTCTAATGAGCATCCTACCATCTCCATTTGTTGGGTGTCAGCACCTTCAAATCAAGCTCCTTTTGAACAGCTCGGTGATAACTCCTGTCTGTTACAGCTGCCGTCAACCTCTGAGCCCATTCAAATGCACCAGTGGATGCTCCCTCTCCCATATCTACCTCTTCCTACTCTGAAATTGAGGCATTTTGTTCAGTGGAGCTTGAAGAGTGGTGTTTCATCACAACAGACACATCTGTGTTTCCATATTAATAATTCAATATTCCCCAATAGCTCTCTGAGGACATGAGCCCTCCAACAGGAGCTGGCTATAAACTGTAGCCAAGGCACCCTGCTGGCATAAGCCAGCAGTCACTGTATTTCGTGAGAGTTGATGCAGGCCCCAAGCCCTTCCATGTTTTATCATTAAAGCTGTGTCAAGTTTCTTATCCCAAAACAAGCAATTGGGGAAAGCAATCACTTCTGATTTATTTTCCCTAACCTTGGGAATGAGAACAACACTTCTGCATTTTCTAAAATCATTAACTTTTTGCCTGCAAGATCATTACTGTACTCTCTGTGTAAAATCTATGAGTCTTCCTAGGTACCCCTTAATGTTTCCTGAACCCAGCCTTGATGTGCGTCAGACACTGGGGATTCATTACTGGTGTTAATCTGCAGCCATTAAAAATGCAAGGTCGTTTTGAAGATGGAAAAAAATTCAGGCAAGCATCTTTCAAACCTGTACCTTGTTCTTTTCACTCCTCATTAAATTTCAATTGGTGGAACCTACTGGTCTTCCTCAGTCTTTTGTCAGGGGGGACTGTACCACACACAGAACATCTGGTGGTGAGCAGAGGGTCAGTCACAGTGGGCTTTCAGGGGTTCATAACAAACTAGCCTAATATCGCCCAGCAGCTGCCAGTTCTGGTTAGGAAAGTCAGGCTTACATTCCTGTGATCTCATTCCTCAGACTGAGCCGTTCAGACAGGTTGTGTGATAGCTCAAATGTACTGATTTTGTAAGGATTTTCCACAGGAACCCGTAAGCAAGCACCCTGTGAATGAACTTGGCTGTTCATGTGGTAAATTATAACATCTTTTCCTCAGAGAGCTCTGCTTTTCATCGTGAGAATCTAGTGCTTAACTCAGAATCTCCAGGGGGATAAAGCCTTTGGGGGCAGATTCCCCACAGCATCACAAAACAAGCAGCTCAACCAGAGATGCTCAGTGAGAGCATCTTTAACAAGCCGACATCTGAAAATATCATTCATCACATCTATCAACAAAAACACCGAAACATTTCAGGAATTCCTGATAATTAAGCTGATTACATCTGATTGATTAAATTAGCTATCAAAAAAGTGGCAAATTTCGTGTCATGGGTTTAGCATACAGGGTGTATATATCACACAGCATCATTTTAAGTGGTCTTCCATTTTCCATTTGCAAGGTATTATGTGAACAACCCCTATTTTTGTCATTGTGTTTAATGGTTTGGAGAGATAAAAGCTTCACTACTACTTTACTTACTGTCTCCTAAGGACACGCATCTTTATGTGTAGTTTGTGAGGCAGAAAGACCTCTAGACTCAGAGATGGAGTTATGTTGTCTTTAAAAATATTTATAGCATCCTTTCTTCTTTTAAATTACACCTGTCAGTCAAACACAGCACGGACTGAAGAAGCCTCAATCCAAAACCTGTGCAATTTGAGCTAATTTCTGTATTTCTGCAAAAGAACATGGATTGCCTATTTTTCCTGCAGAGCAACTGATGACCTTCTATTGATCACATACATTTTCTTTATTTGACTGGGGTTTTTTTTGCTGTTTTGTTTGTCTTCCAGACATCAGCGTGCTGTACAGATGGGTGTAGGGTATTATCCATCCCATTTCACACTAGCAAACCTAACTTCCAGTGTCAGGAGTGAGCCAGGTCACCACCAATGCCAACAGAGCCATACAGCAAGGCCATTAGCAGCATGTGGGAGAGACAGGAGCCATCACAACAAACCCTCCCCAGGATGTGTCAGAGCTCCCTGAATCCCTCTTTGTAGTATCTCAACCATTTGTCTCACAGAAAATTTTTCACAGAGTACTGAGTGAGAAAGTTGATTCCTATCAGTCATTGTGTGCAGTAAACTGGTTCTGCGTGCAAAAGCTTTCACACCGTGGTCTTATCAGAAGGCTAAGTTATGACATCTCAGCAGATTTTAATATTTACACCACACCTGCAGTGCCTATCAGTGCTTATCAGCCCTCAGCTAATCAGCCTTGAGAACAGCAGGAGCCACGATGTGCATTGCAACACCCCAGAGAGCCACTGAGGTCTCACATCTGACAGCACAACACTATTAAAGATATAAAACATTTCTGAAATGTTTCAAAGATCGGCAAATACTAATGATCATGTCATCATAACATTGCTATTTGGTCTTTTTTTTCTGTTCTTGAACGCACCTGAGAGCTGCACTGCTTCTTCCTTCATCCCCAAAGTGGCCACAGGCTTTGCTGCTTCATCTGTATGGACTGGCTGTGTCCCATTTTCCCTGTGCTCCACAGAAGGGGTGTGTTGGAACTCATATGCCCCTATTTCCACCATGAGGACAGTGACATGCATGGCCCTGGCACAGCAGTTCCAGCTTCTTCAGACAGCAGCTCCCTGCCTACCCTTGGAGAACAGCATCTCAAGATGACCATAAACACTTTTGACTCTTTTGCTGCCCTTGGGATGAGAATTCAGTGTTCTGCAAGTCACAAATACGATAATATTTTGCTTCGTTCCTCCTCACAGTGAAATCGGAAATAAGAAATAGTGCCTTGTCTTCAGTGGCCTGGAAGTGGCTCATTAAATCACAGTGGAGCTGCCACAGGATTTGCCTTGCTTTGGTCCTGCCTAAAAAGGCTCTAAAAATGCACAGACCTGTCTGAGGGAATGAAGAAGAAAAAATTCTAACAGATTGTTCACACCTGTTAGATCTGCCAGCAGCACGGGGTAATTTTAGCTGACACCCGGATGTTCTCCTGCCTGAGGTAGGACCAGCAGAGCAGCTTGCTCAGGTCTTCTCCAGTCCAGCCCAGGGAAGGAGACTCCACCAGCTCTGTGGCTCCAATAGTTCTCCTGCTCCCATGTCCAGCCATCCTTGGGGTGAAAAATACCTTCTCCACATTTTCTGGTTAAATTATTTTGCCCATTAGTAAAACAATTCAAAGAGAATAACAATTTTCAGAATGTACATCAAGGTTAACTCCTGGCTTACAGACAGCAAGTGTGTTTCAAAGGCTCCATTAGTGTTTGACATCTCCCTTTTCAAACCTGTCTTAGGGCTGAGGGTTGTCTAAGGCATTTAGGGCCTTTAGGGAGGCTGGTTTAGAAAGGCTTCAGCTACTGACCTCTAAAAGTTCCTTTTTAAAAATAGATGGTAGGTGGGAACGGCCAAAAATGTGAATAGAATCTTTGGAAGTATAGTCCTCTACTGGCCCCTCTGAAAGACCATTTGTGCTTACAGGTGTGGTTTCTGCATGCAGCCTAATTAAATCAGATTCTGAGTGGGGCTGCTGCTGTACACCTGTACAAGAAACTGTAAGTGAAGTGAGACAGAGAAAAACACCATGATTTTTTTTTTATTGTTTAGAAAAAAAATGAAGAGAAAAGAGAGAAAGTAGATGTAGGGCTAATACTCTTCCCCTTTTTCTAATAAATTTCTTGGGTCAGTTTTATAGCAGAAAGCCATTTTCTGGGATCCTGTGCTGTTGTCACAAATGACACAGTGTCAGAAGGTCGTTCATTTTGAACCAGAAAAAATGAGGCCAAACACCCCAAAAAAATCCAGCAAAAAAAGATTGCCAGAGTTCAACTCCTGACATGCCTCTGGATTTGAAGGGCTCCCAGAAAACTGAGCAAGGGCAGCACTCCCACTCCTCCACTCCCAGGCACGGTGTGATGCAGGCAGCAGCGGAGGAGAATCCAGCTTGTTAACTTAGACATATTCTCATCATTGCATAAATTATCTGCCTTTGGGGGGATGGGAATAACCACGACCTTCTTGTTACATTTTTGAGAGTGACAATTTTAGTCTGAGCACGGAAAGCACAGGTGGAATTGGGGGAAGAAAGGGGAAGAGCTGTACAAGAGTAAAAGCTGGATTCCTGCCTGTGCAGCTCACATCACAGAAAGCTCAGTCTGCTCTCGGCTCAGCACTGAGCCCTGCACTCCTGCTCTCGTGTGATGGATGGTGCTTTGAATTCCCTTAGCACTTCCCAGATTCAGTGGTGGCTTCACACAGGCTCAGGTGAAAGGCTGCATCTGTCCAGCACATTCTTGCCTTTCCTATCCCATTTCTGCCATGCAGCCCTCAGACGCGTTGTGAATTATCTCTTTGACTCTCCAGCCCGGGTTTCTGCTCTTTTCCTCTCGTGTGACTGGCACTGTCGTGGCCAGTGACCTCCACACTGGCTTCCCCACATCTTCCAGCCTGATCTTTGCATGCAGTCACCTTTGAATTACCCCTTTTCCCCAAAGATGAGGACGGGTACCACGGGCATGGGAGGGAGGCTGAGGCAGGGGAAAATGGAAAGCTTTTCTGATGTTTTCAGTTGTGGGTCTACAAGAAGCTGGACAGAAACTCCCCAATAAACCCTAAGTCTGAAGGAAATGAGGGAATTTGTACCTCAGACCCCACTCTCATCCCCTGAGCTTCATCTGCCCATGCAGAAGTACCCTGGGCAGGCTGAGATTCTCCTCTGCACTCCCTGGCCCCCTCCCAGTGCCCTGCAAGACCAGTGGGCAGCTGGATGAACAAATTCCAGGCATTGCCATGAAATTACAACAACTAATGAAAAATAATTCAAGAGTCAGTGGGAAAGAAATGTGAATAAGAAGCAAGAGTTTAGACATCCTGGTGAGGAGACATCTCTCAGAAAGACAGAAATCAGAGGTTTTAGTCCCTCATGCTGCATTCTTCAAATTATCAAGGGGCTGTTTTAGATATTTAAGTTGGCAAATTGGAATTAAATTCTGTTGAAAAGAAAAAAAAAAGAATTTCATGAGTATTCCTGTTAGGATTGGCTCAAGTCTCCATCAGAAGCGTCTTCTAGAAAGAGTTGTGGGAAATGTGATTTGTCTACAATGCCTGTGTAAAACACCTGTGACAACTAAAAACCACATAAGTGGGAACATGAGACTGGAGATCAAAAGCTGCAAAGGTCTCCTTTTCCTTTCTGTGACCTAGCCCCGGCCCTGCTGGCCCAGCCCCCCCTTCCAGCACGTTGCCTGGAGGCACATTTGTCACAATACAAACTTGCAGGATTTACTATTACAGATTTATTAGTTTTGAGGAAAGGAAAGGACTAACATGATTCCTGAATAACTCAAATGGACAAAGGCAATTGCTGGACTGATCACAGGCTTTTGAGACCCAAGTCATCCATCAAACTTACACCTCCTCCTATGCTTGTTATCCATCAGCCTTTCCTTTAGGTAGGCTGTCAATACATTTTGTGCCAGCAGGTCAGAGAGGATGATGCAGTTCTCAGCCTTGAAGGACTTATGAAGGAAAAAACAAAGGAAAAGGACATCAGGAAAACTGTCAAACACTTTCTTCGCAACGGCAAATACAACTGCCCGTATCTGACACAGATAACAATGCTGACTAGATCAAAAAAACACGAGATAGATAAATAGATAGACAGACAGAACATATTTGTATGGAGGAGATAGCTATATCTGGGATATTAAACAAAAAGGATAACAACACAATGAGGTCAAACTTAATTAAATAAGTAATTCTGGTTTTTATTTCTACCTGTGTTTTGCACATCACAGTTCTCAGAATCCCTCCAAACACCCAGAACTAGAAATATTGTCTATTTTGGTGATGACTGACCCAATCAAACTTAAGGGCAATATGAAGAGGTGTATTTCTGGAGGATCCTGGGTAGGAGTATAGAAGTAAGAGTCAAATCTGATGCAAAATAAAAGTAGAAGAGCCAGTCAAGGAGAGCCAGAGAGGGACCTCCAGCACTAAAGTATGTAAGAATCCTTCAGAGAGGGAAAGTATTCAGAGAATCCCATGAAATCAGCAAATAGATTCACTGCAGTCTTACTTTATGAATTATAGTAACAATCCCAAGCAATTCCTCAGGTAGATGTATACAAATGTACAATCCAAAGCAAAGCCAAATCAGAATCTGTCCCTGTCCCTTTCCCTGTGACAATACCATCTTCCCCTCAAACTAATGGTGTGCACAGCACAAGCCATCTCCTATAAATAAAAAAAAAAGATACTGTGTGGTTTCCAAGATTGAACAAGACATTCTATCAACATGCAAAATGAACTAATTCAGCCATTGCAAATGAACAGATTCACAAAGCAAAAGATAAACTTTCCACATCTCATTTAATTTATGCTGTCTCACTGCACTGAGGAAACAGCTTTACCCATTCTCTAATGTATTAAAATGTTAGAAACTTTAATAATCAAAACAAAACCAAATAAACATTATGAACTGCTTGAGAGAATATTTTAAATGAGTAGGAGAATAAAGAAAGGATTCGTAATTCACAAGTGTTTGCAGTTTCTGCACCAGAAATCTCTCTAAGGTTGTATGTGCAAAAAATGAGCACGAACTGGATGCAGTAGGGAGCCTATTGCTGGGCACTGAATTTAGGTTTTCACACACAAACTCTTACTTTGCAAAGAGTTCTAAGGGTATCTAAAACCTTTCAGACATGCAATTTAATTATTTGGTTTAGTTACTTATGTTAGATGCAGGTTGAGAGACGTTTCTGAGGATGGTTCTATACAGAAAACCAGGGCTTTGAACAATTCATTGTATCCACTTTTTGGTCTTTTTGAGGTTCAATTCCCTCTCGTGCTCCCACTTTCTAGTTTTGTTAGGTAATTTCAGATTTTCCTCTTGTCTGCATCCCTGAGTTACATTTACAAAAGACAGTTTAATTTAGCTGGGAATTTCTCAATCGTGCCCAGAGAGATCAGGCTCATCCAGCCTCGTCTCCCCAGCTGCCTTCTAGGGAGGGAGGGCACATTTGAAGGCCATTTGATGATTGATTGCAACCCTGCACTATTAGAATCATCCTAAAATTTTACAGAATCAAAGACTTTCATTGCCTTTCTGGGGAAAAAAAAAAAAGGAAAAAAAATTTAATGGTTTGTACAATTTTTGAGCTGGGGTAGTATCTTCAGACAGCCTAATTTCAGCCTCAGAACTGTCCTTAGGCAGGAAGCCAGCAATAAAATATGGTGATTTTCACTGCTTTTACAGCCAGGCCTTTCCCTGAGAAACTGAGGAGAGGACAAAAGTCAAGAGTTTTGTAACCATGCTTTGAATTTCTGTAAGAAGCTGTGGAATTTTCTCACAGCACAGACATGAAGAAACTATAACCATTCTTCCACGGCTAAGAAATACATCAGACTTCTAATGCTTTTCTAAAAATAGCTTAATCTAAGGTGTTTGCTGGGGTTTTTTTTCACTTTTGATCCAACAGTGAAAATCCTTGATTTACTGTGATGTATCCAGCTGCAGTAACGCCACCCAAATGCTTCTCTCTTACAGGCTACAAAATACCAGACTCCATTTTCCCTAAAGTACCTTTTGTGAAATGCACTCCTCTCTTTCCTGACATGTGTAAATATATATATTTATATAAAGGTAGCAATTCTGCAGCATCCTCTCCCTTCAGTGCAGACAGTTTAAGTCACCCTCTCACCTGCAGGACTCTTGCTGTGCTCCAGCGTGGGTTTCAGTCCTGCCTTGCCCTTGAGTACAAATCAGAAGAATACATATCCAAGATGCATTTCCTCCCAGGCTTTAGCTTGTCATTTTCTTTAATTAAGCATCCATGGCAGAGCTCTCAGCAAAAAGAGGTACGGAATAAAAGATATCTGGTTTTAACAGCAAAACCTTTCAACAGCTGGCTCTTTTTGGGCACATGTGAAAATAAAACTCTTCAATTGTCTTCTTTTTGTCCATCTTCAGTAATTTTTCAATTTTCACTCTTAGGACTCATGTAAAGGGTAAACTGGGCACCTGCCCCTCGTTTTGCCAGCACTAAGAAACAATAACTGCATTATGTCATATAGTGCTTTTTACCCCAAGTGTTTTAAAATTGTACACATTTTCTGCTGGACAGAAATGCCCAGTCACACAACCAGCTGTTATCTTAATTGAGAAGCTGACTTCTCATCCATGTTGCACTTCCAAGTCAAACCCATCTCACTATAACTCTGCAAAGTCAGGTGTCAGAGAGACGCCACTATTAAAACAATCAAATTCCTGCGCACTGGATCAGCAGCAACTGCACTGGAATGATGGAAATACCAGTTTTTTCTAGGAAAACTCGGGTCCCTCGTTGCTTTGAGAGGTAGATAAGTGCTTAAAAACATTTAAGATACTCTGATGCTAAAGCGCAGGACAGAAACACCTGCTCGGTGACGAGGACGTGCTGAGCTGCTGAGGTTGGAAGTGTGATTTCCAAGCTATTTATCTGTCAGGCCACCTGGTCTGAGACATCTCCATCGGGGTTTTAGGCACCCTGGCCTCCCCTGGATGATATTGAATTGCAATTCTTTCCAACTTCTGTTTCAGCAGGGCTTCGCTTCAAGAGTCCTGGCAAATCAATGGCACTTCACTTTCTAGGTGTACATATGTTGTCCAAATGTCACAGACCATGTCTATTTTCCTTTTACTTGCATTATGAACTAACCTTTTATTGTTCATTTGAAAAGTCTTTGGTTCTATCTTGTTTTCCTCGATTCGTTTATTGCTCCATAATGGATAGGTGCTATTCAGTGAAGTACTTGAAAAATTACCACTTTACTCTAATAATGTATTAACAGCATGATGAAAGAGGCAGTTTAGAGCATGCTTTAGCATTTTCCAGTTCTGTTTTTATGGAATGAAAAACATTTTAAATTATTTAATGCTGTATTAACTTCTAATTTGCCTCATCTATGTGTAGTTTATCTTATAATTCCATGCCAGAACTGGGGATTCCTTCTAAGTCATACCATGCAAATCAACAAAATGAATTAAAAAAAAATAAAATCCTGGTATTAAACAATGTTTCATAACCTAGATTTTTATTGGCTTATATAAACTTTAATTAGAGCTAAGTTTAATTAACTTCAGTTGGCTTATCTGTCATTGTATAGAGCAATGACTACTCTGCTGCTTGGATACCCCTGTTTTATTTTGAAATAAAAGTCAGACTTTAGCACAGCACAGTGTTGAAAGGTGTGGAAACTACACTGGGAACATCCTTGGATGTCAGTGAAGTAGTTTGACATTTACTGTGAGGCTACACAAGGGATTAGTCCCTCTAACAGTGACACTCCAGGGAGCAGTACCGCTGTATCACCTGGTATGTGCCTGACGTAGCAGGAACTGAAAGACAGTGTTGGGGGGAAAAAAACCAGCAAGGAAATGGTGCTAGACCATCAGAAGGTGGTGGGAAAATGCCACAACTGGTAGGTTACAGCACCTCTCAAACCAAGTCCTTCCTTTCATCTTTCACAAAGACCTTTGTGTAATGCCAGCTGTGACAGCTCTCCTCACTTACCTGCCATGTATCCCCTCACACAGCAGATCCTTCACACCTGTTGGGTGGAACATCTTGCTAAAAAATGCACAAACCCAAAAATGTGTTTTGGCTAAAATTGCATTATTTCTCTCTGGAAAAACATTCAACACTCTTAGACTGACTTTCCCTGAATTTTCACTTAATTTAACAAGAGTCATAAGAAATTAATATTTTTTATTCATGGTGTTGGCCAATTCTGATGAGGATATTCTCTGGGAAACATTTCAAGCAGACCTTTAGTGACTCAGGTCTCAAGATTTAGATGTTGAGAAGAGACATTTACTTGCTTTGTGCATCATGTTTATAAAGTAAATATTCACAATTTCTGACTACCAGTGTTTCTAGTTCTATCTCACCTTTTTTGAGGGAGCATAGCAACACACACGGTATTCAAGATTTCTGGATGACTTTCTAAAAATCTGATTTCTACAACTGCATAATAATGTTTTCTTCCTTATTCTTTAGGTGTCCTCTATAATCCCTAATGCTTTACTTGGCCTTCTTGCTGTTGAACGTCATGCAGTACCCAGAGAACAATCCAGAATGATTTCATGATCTCTCCTTTGCATAGTAATAGTGCAGTTAGAGCCTACCATGCACAAAAATAGAACAATTTCTCCCCTCTACGCATTAATTTGCATTATTGCTGCTGAATTTCATTGCAGTTTTATTGCCCAGTCATCCAGGATTGCAGGATCCTTCTGTACGTGTTGGCAGTCAGCTTTGGGCTTGTCAGAACAAAGCAACTTTGTATCATCAGCAGAGTCATTTTCTTGGCTTTGCTTTTTTGTCTTTTTCCTTCATTTATGAACATCCCGAACACATTCCAACACAGTTTTTTCTGGAATAACTAAATAATTAGTTCCCACCTTTGTTTCCCATCTTTTATGTAGATTTATTACTAACTTTTCTATGACCTAAAGGTTCAAGTCAGTAAGAGAATTTGGTGAAGGGCCTTGCTGGCGAATTCACAAGTGATACATGGCAGGACAGTCCTGTGCACATGCCTTGGCTCTTAGGGCAAAGGGGGTTTCTGCAAAATTCTGGGCACCTCTTTCTCACAGTATCATCCCAAACCACGACTCCTTCCCTTCCTTTCTTTCCACAGCTCCTGTTTCCACGATGGATGCAGAATTCAGGCTTCCACCCCACTCCTTATGGGCTTTTAAAGATTGGCATCGTTTGCCTCTCTCCTCTCTGCTACTAAGATGTATTTAAACACTTCGTACTGCCAGAAATAGTTCATCAGTTTTACACTTCAGAGCCTCTGAGAGCTTTAGGGCACGAGCATCTGAGCCCAGCAATTTGTAACTGTAAATTTTATTGATTTGCTTTAAAAACGTTTCTGCTGAGGTCTCAGCATGGTCCCATCTCTGCCTTGAACTCTTGTGCAGAGATTCATTGCACCTGCCCACGATGCTCCCTTACATCCCTTCCTCCACCCCTACCCCAGTCCCGTGGGCATCCTGCAGGCCTCCACAGGATTTGGGAAGCTTTCCATCATCAGCTTTTAGGCCTTCAGGAAACCATGTCTTGAAATTTCTTCTGATCCATCCGCTGTGCTTTACATTTCAGCTATGTGAACATTTTTTTTCCCCATTCTTACATATCATTCACATTTTAAACTACATCTTTATAACTCCTAGTAGCATCTTTTACACTGTTCTTTTACCTGGATGGCTGGGGTTTTTTCCTTCTAAACAGGCTTTTTTTTTCTTTCTAACAAGGTGTTTACTCTAGGCATCTATCAGAATATTTTAAACAATCCTTACGTCCTGTAAGCTGCTCCTTTAACTGTTTTTCTCAATTTAATACCATATGGTTTGGTGTGTGTCTTCCATCTTGAGGACGTTGCATAGAAATGTTGTATGTTCACTGATACAGAAGGGCTCTTCTAGAGATAAATCATGTGCCAGGGTCAATGAACTACTCACAACTAAACCACCAGCTGGCTTTCCTCCTCCAGCTTCTGAGAAAGAATTATTAGCATCTCTAAATATGTCACCTCTTCACCACATTCGATATGACATAGGAACAGAAAGTATCTCCTGCCCTCAGAACTGTAGTCTCTGGACATCTCTAGAGTCTAATCTTATCTTTTAAACAACTCCAAGTTATTTGAATTCAAGTCCACTTACTTGGTAAATGAGAGTAGGATAACTAAGGGGCACAAACGGAAGGGCAGAATGGCTCCTCCTACATTAAACCTTGAGAATCCGTACTGCTTCCTGAAGTGTCAGTGCTCTCGAAGACCTAGCAAAGCAAAACCTCAGGGTGCAACAAAACATTTTGCTTCTTGATGATGGAATCAAACACAGAACTACATAGCCTAAGATGAAAGTTATCTTCAGGAAGTCCAGGAGTTAACCTACAAAGGACAATCATTTTGTACATGTAAACTCTGGGTGTGCATGATCGGAGTGAGACTTTCTTTCCCCTATTTCCACTGCTTTCCCAAGTGGGGATTTGCATCTGCAAATCAGACAACAAGGGAACTAAACTGAAAACTTATACCAGGCAAACTACTAACAGAATCAGCGTGTTACACTTGTGCATCAGTGTTTAGCAGCCTAAATTCCCAAATCTACCCTAAAGCAGTGATCATCACGTGGTATTGGAAAGAATTCTGCCTTTTTGGAAGATTTCCTCTATAAGGGAGGTAACTGAGGTTCCTGCAGATCATAACACAGCACCACTTCAGCATTGTGGACATTTTGTGTGAAGCGGTTTCTGCTTTGAGGATTTTGCATCCTGAAACACCTACAGCAGATGGCAGAGAGCAGGGGATCCAACTCCCAGCCCTCATGCCCATGCTATTGACAGCACAATAGTGACAAGCTTTGTGTCACTGCATCCATCAGTGTGGCTGTGCAGAGCCATGGCTGGCCCTTTGCTCACCAGTAATGAGGTTATCCCCTCCAGACACACCGTGAGTCACCTGCAGGGAGGAGCTGAGCAGGGACACCAGGGACACCGGTGGAGAGGGGACCCCTTCAGAGCAGAGTTTGTAGAGAAGCAGCTGGACTGTGCACAGAGCTGCCCCCTTTGGATGGTCGAAGTGCTAATTCACATCCATGCAAAACACTGAATCAGAATGTGAAAGGGGGGAATCCAAAGGAAATCCACAGGGCTGCTACTGATTTTCACAGGGGCAAGTCTGTTACCCCTCTTGCTATCAAAGCCTCATGAATGAGACAGAAAACCCTGCATAGAAAATGGTGCTGTGCCCCAGAAATGTGAGTGAATGAGGTATCGAAAGCTGATAAAGAGACCATTCAAATGCAAGTGGAGGAACTTGCCCCAATTGTCTTTGTCATTTTCTTTTTAAAATAAACACAGTAAAAACTGCACACTACCAACCTGTATTTACACATCCCTGTTGCACATAAGACCTCACTCACCTGTAAACACTTCTCAATACAAATATAAGCCATCAAAATTGTAGGCTCATATAGATTGATATGCAAACTAGGGTGTCTTCAAGGATCTCCACTCAAAGCTGTTACAGACAGGCCAAATTCTGTTACTGCCCTCCCTCCACCACCTCTCTGAGGACAGCTCTCCTAGGCAGCAGGACTCAGAGTCCTTTGGGGGTTCCCAGCATGACTGAAAATCACTGTCACCCCACTGATAATCCGGCTACTTTGCTTTCCTGAACTGGCCAGTGTCATGAGAAGAGCTTACCCCGAGTCCCTGTGGCTCCAGGAAATCAGTGCAGTCAATCCTCTGAAGCTGGGCAGACTTTGGGACAAGGTGGCCATAATTCCCAGAGAACTTGGCTCATGGTATCAATTCCTGGGAGGACTAGACCCGAATAAAGCAGGAGGCTACACATTTTGAATGCCCATCAAATACGGGAGCATCAGTGTATCTCACTGGTTTTCATCAGGATTAAGAGCTCAAAATAATATACAAGTAAGTTTCCTGAAAGTAAAAATTTGGCAGAAAACAGACCTGTCAACAGCAGGGGAAAAAATGTGTTCATCAAGAGATGCTTCCTAAAGAGAGAGCAGGGATGTCACTGAGAGAAGCTTAGGGATGGATGAGTCTTGAAAACCACCCTTCATTTTTTTATACCACTGATTGCTGCTGTCAGAGACCTTCAATCTCTTGGAGAGGCAGCATCTCAATCTCTTACACAGGCAGAAGTGTCTGTATATGCACCAGGGAAGGGGATTTGTTGCATTTGGAGGTGAAACACTGGTGGATTCATTCACCCAACGAATCCAGCAAACCTTTACTTGCTCATTCTGAAGAGATGTCCTCAGGTGCATGTAGCCTGCAGAATGGATTGACTTAAACAGCCCACGTGATTCACCATTGCAGATACCAACTAGAGGTCATTTCTGTCCATGGGTAATGAGTGCAGGAGCAGGTTTTCCCCCAGCACACAGATATTTTCACTCCTGATTATTCTTTCTGGAAAACCTCCCATTCATGGGAGCTGACAAATACAGGCTCTCAAAAAAACCCAAAGGTACCGGGGAGGACGGAGATGGAAAATCAAAGCAGTCACACAGAAGCTTTTCCATCAGGGTGGCAAAGGACCTGGCTCCTCAGCAGTAACCAGGAGGAGAGAAATGTGGGGAACGGCAGCAGGGAGGGAAGTGACACAGTTCTTTTTTGTTTTTCATTGAGTCTATCATAAAATTTCAAAACTATTCTAAGACTAAGAGGAATGAAACAGGCAACAACGAGAGACATGGGATGAGACATGGCAGCCACTGAAAGAAAAAGATGGAGTAAGGACCAGTAAGTTTTTTCTGGGCCACTTAATTACTGTAATAATTGTTTATTCTTCCTTCTCTTGTGTTAAACATTTACTGTACCACACAGCTCTCAACGTGGTCACCGGCAAGGATGAGAAGACTATGTCAGTGTGTTCAGCTTCCCTCCCATATTCCAGTCTTGCCCGGCACCCAGGAGATGCTCAGCTGGGAGTTGGAATCCTGCTTTTTATTCCCACCTTCTGATAAAACAGAATGCAATCCACAATGGTAACATACTCCACTTCTGCTGAACATGAATGCTCCGAGATTCAATACAAATAATTATTTAACCATATGTATAATGCAGACAGTTTCTTTTGCTTACTCTCTTTGCCCTTACCCTCACAAAAACTCTGTTGGTACAGCAAAAACAGGCGATATGCCAATATATGGACGTTTTTAAAGTAAACACATCACTTCTTTTCTGTGCATTTTCACATCACTGTGGGCCTGTTCCTCTGCTGAGATTCCCCTGTGCCTCTGCTGCACACATGGGCAACCAGAAAGCCCCAGTAGTCAGGCTGTGTTCTTATTATGCCATAATATAAAATATGAAAAGTAAATGTGTGATATATTTTGAAATTTATGATGCAAATTTAGCTTGGGAGAACAGTTATCTTTGCAATTTCACTGGACACAGTAGCTTGGTCTTTCAGGTTGGAAGAGCTGTGCTTCGCTGTGGTTAGAAAGGGATTAGGGAGACTGTGAGCAAGTCAGACTAAATTGGCTGAAACATTAGTAACTCTTATCACTCCTCCTTAGGGGTTGTTTACAAATGGGTGAGCAAGACTTGGAGTCCCACATTTAATACTTTAATTCTGTCAGAAAGAGCACACAGCACACAGCGCCAGATCTGGTGGTCACAGGACAGAACAAGGCATGTTAGAAGTCACTGTCTCACAGCAGGTATCTGCAGTGGAGGACAACGCTGTGTCTATCACTGCCCAAAATCTCTGTCAGAGTTTGCAGGGGCTTCACTCGTGCACAGCTCACAAACCCAGAAACCTCTGGTCTCCTTGAGCACATTCAGATGATGAGAAAAGCACCTTAGCAAATGCAAGAGGTGAATTTCTCCTCTCAAAGGAAATAAAAGAACTCTTTAGTAGTGTTTTTCCAGTATTTTGTAGTCAGACCAACGTGGTTCCTTCTGTGTTGCCACTGTAGAATTTGCACCAGACCAGGACAGGGATGTTGGGACAAGAGAGCAGGAAAAGTCTGATCCAAACCCACTGAAGGCATCACTGCAGAGTACTGCTGACCTCCTGGAGCTTTGACTGCAGCCCTCGGAGGATCGCTCACACTGTTACAAGAGCTCTTAGAAGGCCACATACCTCAAACATAGCAGGATTCGTGCTTCCTAAAATCCCCCTGCAGAGCTGATGGGAGGTGCAGGAAGGCTGAGGAAGGTTGATGGGAGGGAGTGAGAGGACAATTCCCACACTCCCACCAACAGCTGCTCCAAATGGAACCCTTAATGCTGAATGAGAGACTCGGAAAGGAAACCTACGTGTAGAACACAGAGGAACCCAGCTGCAAAGATGTCACGACGATCAGCTAGGCAGGATAATTTTTTGCTTGAGCATGTTTTAAGAGCGATTATATTGAGAAAAATTTAGCCTTAATGGTTTATGCATTTTTTAAAACTAATTGCTATAGAAACAAATTAAGTACTCAGATTATCTCTTTCCTGAGCTATCCATCAAAAGCCTTTGTGCTGTGTATCTCTTGCATTTTAACAGGCTAAGGAACTCATGGCTGAGCTCTCTCTGCTTCTGAAGGACAAATAGATTGTACAGGGAGGGAGGAGGAAGAGAACAGGTAAATTCTCTGGGTATTTTCCTTTGGGCACTGTAGTTCATCATAAAAGTAGGAGTTTTAACATTTATGATCTCCCGCAGAATTTTAGTTTCCCATTGCAGGCATTTTGAGATGTGCCATAAAGTGTTACTGCATTCACCTGGAGAGAGTTAGAAGTTTGGTTTAGCAGCGTTCTTCTGAAAAACTTTGTGCAAATGCTTTCCTTCATAAAGATGGACAGCCCAGCTCTGTCTGTCTGAAAAGGTGTATGATGGATGCTAAGGAACAACAAGAATGTCAAATAACAAAATAATTAAAATACAGAAGGAAACAAAAGGGGGAGTGGCAAGGAGATGAGTGGGATAAACAACTACTAAAAATCTTTTTATCTTATAAAAAAAAAATTACATCAAGTATAACCTTCCTATCTCTAGATAAACCCCTTAGGCCTGGGTTTAGATTCTCCAGTACTCTGGATCTGGCACAGATTTTCAGCAGCAACTGTATAAAACCTCCTTCCCTTTTTTCCTCATCCATGTTAATCTATTCTGTATCCGTGGTCCCTGCATCACCTGCAGATCCATTTCTGCATCACCCAGTGGAGTTTATAATTCTCTGCAGCTCTTAAAATGGTCAGACGTGCCAGTTCATACATTACATTATACAGCTGGAGACACTTAAATGAGCCATTGATAATCTGAATAATCAATTTACTTGGACAATCTGATGTCCCCCCTCCGCAAGTTGGATGTGTTCTTTTACTTCCATGACATTATTGTAATTGCTTAAACCACTTTTCTTGGGGTATTTTTTCTACCTGAATTACCTTGTCATTAATTATTAGGGATTTTAATATGGCCATTAAATGTCACATCTAGCTTTCAGTTTTTTCTCTCTGTCTGGTTCACAATCCTGCAATTTAGAAAGGTCCAGCCATATGCATATTTTTTATACTTTTGACATGTTTAAAACTATACTCAATGCCAGGTTTATTACAGCATTAAACTGATGAACTTGCTCTAATAATCAATGTATAAATAATCAATTTAATGCTATAATAAAGGAAACATGAAACAGCCAACTCTCTGTTGAGTGTGCTGAGGTGCAGTGACATTTGGTGGTCATTTGTTTCAACATTTGTACAAGCTTCATTTAGAGAGGGTGGCAGGTTAATTGGGACAGAACACAAATGCAGTACAGCATCCATAACAGGCAGCCAGTGCCAGCGATATAAAAAAGGGAAAAAGAACTGGAAACCTGCTTCCACTCCTTCCAGACACACCCTCTCAAAGTAATATTCAGAATATACAGGTATCTTGAATTAGGATCAATATGTTTTTATACATTTATAGGAAAATACACAAGAATCCTGCAGGCATCGAGCTGTTTTTCTTTGTCTACAGAAAAAAAAATTGTTTGTAGCTCCAGAGTCCCATTGCAGTTGCTGGATGAAGTGCAGATATGGCTTCCTTGGATTCATAGATGTTTCCAGAAAAAAAATTAATCCAATGCAACCTGGAACCAGAATAGGTGGGGCAACACTAATAAAGTGTGTGTTACACAGTGTTCCTGGGTTTTCTGCTAACACATCCTCATGTATTTCCCCTCATCCTAAAGCTGTCACTGAGCAAAACCCAAATCAGGAGTTGATGAAGAATTGAAGGCTTCTATGGCAACAACATCAATATTTATCTGTAGAAATTACAAGCTTCAGCTAGGATGCTAGAAAAGGGCTCTTAAATCTTTCAGACTGATCAACAGCCGTATTTTATACTGCAGTTTGTGCATCAGTATTTCTGAGGTGTGCTCTCTTCCCTTCCCAGGGTGCCGTGCTCACACCACAACAGTTACAGAGGAACCAAGACTGATTTGCTGAGGAACACTAATTGACAGTCACAGTTTGCTCTGCAGGTGGATTAAACTGTAAAAGAGACTGGTTTGAAAAAAAAAGTGTGTGCTTATCACAGAATCAATTTTTAACATGCTCAGGTTGACTGCATTACTTTTTTCATCAAAACCATAATCCCAAACTGAGCTACCAGAAGAGGTCAGGTTTGCTTTTTATTTTCCCTCTTTCATGGGTTGAAGGGGCAAGACTCGGCAGATACCCTTCATCCATCACCTCAGCAGAGGTGGGGAGTGGTTCATCCTCTCCAGGACCAAGCAGCTGACAGAGACAGGTCCTTACCTGCAGGATCTGAGGGCTCTATGCCACTTCACCTGGAAGGACCTAATGCAGGGCATAGGCACCAACCCTGCCTGCAGGCCAACAGCCCAGCTCACTGGGAATTTCACATACTACAGTTCTCCCCTCTTCCCTCTGGACATTGTCCCCGCAGACAAGATCTGCACTAGCTCTGGTTGTACCCAGATGGTGATGCCATAGTCTCAAATGTTTAATTAGAGTCATAATCAGGAGGAAGGAGGTATCACTGCTGCACAGTAACTTCTTTGCACGTGAGGCAATTCCTTCTCGCACGTAAACAAGATTTTGGGCAGAGCAGCAAACATGTTTCTTTGGGAAGACAGAGAGCCCAGCTGTAACAGTGTGTACACAGATTGTGTGATAGGAAAACAATCCTTGAGAGAAATCCAGTTAAAATGTGCAACTAGTTCGATATTTATTTAAAGCTGTGATGAGTCTTAAGACTCAGAGAAAGAACATAATTATTGATAATAAAATAGTATTAAGGGTGAGGGAAAAACCATAATTAATCCATGGTTAGATAAGCTGTAGCTCTGCCTGCAGCTGGCTCACAACGCTGGTCCTGTGTAGTTTTCACTGAAGTTTCTTTCCCTGCTGAGCACAAAGTGTGTGAAGGACACTCCCACAGTCAAGCACCACCACCACCCACTTCCCAAACACTTCGGGGTCATGAGCACATTTCAAAGGACCACTTTGGGAAACTCTTTTCTCCCTTGGAAGAGGAGGATTTAACCACCCACTTTTTCCAGAACAACCCCGCCGGGGCAACAAGAGAAGATATGAGGCTTCTTCCAGCCTCAAATATCACCCCAAACCCTTCCCTGGACAGATTCCCTGCCCCAAGAAGGGCAAGCAGAGGAGAAGGCTCTCCTTTCAACTGCACAGCTCCCTTTCTCTTCCCCCTTTCCCAAGGAGGCCTTTGGGCTGCTGCTGCTCTTAAGCTCTTCTCTAGTGCCATGGGAAAGCAAGCCAAACATTAAGGGAGCACTGACGTGTTCAGGCTGTCAGGTGTCAATACCCCCACAGCACCAGAGGTATCTGGCACTCAGCCTCCAGGTTTGGGCTCTGCTATAATGAAGGAATACTCATTAGCATACCAAAGAAATTAGACCTTCTCATCACATCGTAGCAAGACAGAAAGAGTCTCGTCCTAATGCCGTTCATGAACCACATTTCAACTTCTTCACTTGGCATAAACAGCACCTTGCTGTTTTCCCACTGTGCTGAGGCCTCTTCTTGAAGCACTGCACTCCCTGAAATCAGCTGAACCCCTGCTCTTCCAGTTTGTTACTGCTAAGCTCCTAGCTTACACTCTGGGTTTTGATTTTTGATTTTTTTTTTAAATAAGAAAATGATTGATAGAGACTCAGCTCCTTGCTGGAAAAAACCTGCCCACAACTTTGCTTCCAGCTTCATCTCAGAGAAAAGTTCTTGAACAAAAAAAACTTAGGATAAAGCAAAGCTACAAAATTTGATATGCTCTCGCAGAGTGCTCCCTTTTAAGCCTGAAAGTTTTGCCTAAATCAATTTCCCACACTGCCTTTTCTTTTGTCTTGCTTAATTCTGATTATACTGGAAAATTACTGTACTTGTTCCTTCATGTTCCTCACCTTCCCAGATATGTATATTTTTCGTATTATGTTCTATATTTTTTGTATGTTGTTCTACAAGACCTCCTTCAAATATTTCACTTCACTGTATTTCCATAAGCAATTCCTACAAAAAAAAAAGATAAGCTCCCCTGTCCAAGTTCAGTGCAATTTCCACTCCAATTAAAAAACCTGTGAGCTCAATAAATTTATTGTCTATTACAACCCAAAAAGAAGAACAGTTAACTTGGCAATGTAAATACCTTTAAATGTAGCAATTTGCTCTGTTTTGAAAAAGTAAATATTTTACTGTAACTGCTTATTTCAAATGTGGAATTATATTTAACAATTCTTATCTTATAATGACTATCTGAAATGTAGTATGTAAGTTACACACAGGACTGAAAATCCATAAGAAACCACGTAATTCATCATTCTTTTCTGGAAATAACAGAATGATCTGGCTTTCCTGCCTTAGTTGAAAGTTTATTGAATCAAGCACTGGCCACACTTGTCTCTAAGGTTACCAGTGCATCACTTTATTTTGGAGCGACAGCTCTGTATAGAGCAACATATTGCAATAAAATGCCTCTGTGCTTGTCTTCCCAGAACACTTTTCTTTCTTACCTCTCTCCTAATGGTGCTGGAAACCTTCTTAAGACTGGATTCTGCACGCTATTTTATTTGTCAAATCTATGTGCCAGAGGTTGAGAAATCTATGTGAAGAGGCTGAGAGGTGGAACAAACCAGAGCACTTCTTCGGGCATGTGCTGTGCTCCATTAGGATTTCAGAGACATCATTTTATTAAAGGAGCTCTTCTGCAGCATTATCAGAGACAAGATATTCTGTCCATTATGCCCTGTCTTTTTTTTTCCTCCAGTGAAGCTGGAGCATTTTCAGACCCTGCTGGAGCTCTAATTGCTGCCAGCTGCTCTGTCAGCTGGGTGTGTGGGGTCGGTCACCAAGTGCCCTGGCCAAGCTCCCACCCTCACCTCAGACAAACTGGAGAACAGCAAGATGCCCATATTGCTCAGTCATTTTTAACAATATTCTTCTTATTCCCGAGGCAACAATTTCACACCTTTTCCAATCAACTGTGCTCTTTGATGGACTAAACTCTGGGATTATAACCCCCTTCCACAGAGAGCTGTGAAGGTTCTGCACTGCCTGGGGGATGGGAACACCTGCCTGAACAGGTACCTGCTCCCCACACGAGCCTTGGGACATCAGCTGTGCATCAACATCAAAATTCCCGTAGAAGCACCCCTGACAGCTGCACTCTCAGCTCACTTAGGGCACAAAATACATTACAGCAGAAAACATCGCTTTCCTTAGGGAAGTATTTCCTAAGCACCTCTCTACCAATTATATTCCCTCTGATGGTTTTATCAATCAGCAGGCTTTTTTTCCCCCCTTTTTTCTTTGGTTATGAAATCTAAAAAAGGGCTGTTAGCACTTTATGGGATATTTTCATTAAAAAGAATTGTGTGTGTGTGTATATATATATATATATACATACACACACATCATTTGTGTCCTCATGGGATACAGGCAATATTAAATCAATTTTGTTGTTAAATTCCACTTAGGTAAAATAGGATATTGGATTTCTAAACTAATTATATGGGAAAGAGGTCTAGTCCCAAGTTTAATGGAAACTTCGGACTGCATACAGTCAGGTGGTTTAATTTCCTTAATTCTATCCAAATACCCAATCAGCCTAATCTAACAGCCCTGTAATTTGCAGACATTGGAAAACAAGCATTTATTTTACTCACCACTGCTCATTTAGGGGCTACATCTGTAAGATGCCTGGAGTTCTACCCCCACAATGACCAAATCACTAACACTTGTCATGCACCTACCTCCTTGAAGCCAGGCTCCTTCTCCACTTTCATGTCTGAAATTCAACAGACAGAACTTTAACTAAATTCTTTCTTTCCTTTTCAAAGCTCCAGGCGCCTGGGAAGCTGTGACTCTCCTTAGCCACATCCCAGGAGCTCCCCATTCTCTGTAGCACTCTTGAAATCATCCAGAGGATAAAGACAAGGAATCTTAATGCCACTGAAGATGTTTTGCAGAAGATGTACCAGTAATCAATACCAGTGAGGCTCTTCCTTCCCTGGAGGAAACTGACTTGCCAGGAGGAGTTACTTGCGGTAAATATAAAACACCAGAACCACTGCACCTTGCCTGTGTAATTTGAAGCTGTGCAGAAGAAAGTGGTATTCAGGATCTTTGGGTCGTCTTCCTCTTGCTTGTTCCTCCAGTAACGTCTAATAAACCTGCGAGGAGGGATACGAGGTCACACCTTGTATCCTCCGCACTTTATTAAAGGAGCCAACACTTAATATTCCAAGTTTCCAAGGAGAATCTTTGGCTTCAGATCAAATAAAAGCTCTTCTGTCTTAAAAGGTGCAATTTCTCAACTAAATGAACCTGACTGACTCCATACTCAAAGTGCCAGAGCTGAGAGAACAGAGACAATCATCTTCACTTTCAGACACGGGAAGATCTACACATGCCAAAAACCAAGGAACAAGGAGCAGCTGGTTATAGCAAATCACAGCAGATGTTGATAGAACCGGGTCATAAATAATTCCGTCCTTGCTGCCAAAAGATTAAATAAATTAACTTTAAAAAATAATCAGCCTTTCTTTGTACTCAACAGTCTGGGGAAAGCATTCCAATTGACACGTAGTTATGCCTGATTTTGTAATATAATTGAAATTTCAATATGACCTACAGGTTTCATAGATTTTGCAAGTTGTAGTAGCAGAAAAAGGAGGGAGGAAATCAAGAAGGTAAAGATAAGCTCTAGCAAGCAGTAAATGGATATGCTGATTCCCTAGCTTTCCATAAATGAATAGGTCTAGTCTAGTAAGTGTCATATTTTAAGGGCAGCTGAACCAAACAGTTATTTTTCAAACCTAAAATGTCATCACGGTGCTTAAGAACAGATAAGCTACAAAAAGTCTGCACTTTTTGTGCTATTTCGGTGCAATGTGTACTAATTCTTGATCACTACTGTAGATCACCCAAAGTAATTAATGATTGCCATTAGTTATGTATGCAGACTCTGACAGGTAACACTGTTCAGCTGTGCTGTAAGTGGAAGGATTATTTCAACAGGTCAGCAAAAGTAAAGCGACGTCCTACACCAAAGTCTTCATTCTAACCAGCAGAGCCTGCATCTGGCAAACACTTTTGCAATATCCGAATTCAACTCGTGAATAAAAATATCAGTAAAAGCAATTAATTTGTGTCTGATGCTCACCCTTGTGTACACATGTATATAAAAATACCTGCAATTGTAGGACAGTGTGAGAAATAATGAAGACATTAAAAGCATGATATATTTCCACCCATATTTCAGATAACATGCTTTTTAAACATACCAGTCTGGCCAAAGGCATTCCTACAGAAGGCCACGTCCTATGACACGTTCAAAGTCTGGAAAATTGGAGGTGGGATGTTGGGGTAGAATGAATAGGGGCCTGAAACAGAGCTGTAGGGAAAGGAGGGAACAGGGTGTGGGATTCAAAGATCTGGGGTAATTCATTTCCTGAGCACTTGCTACTGCTGAGACACAAGCCTTGTTTGCTTCCTTTTGCAGGTAACTAAACACAGCTGAATGTGACACACAGTAAATATGAGCATGGAGTGGCTGCTTTGCAGAGAAACACCAGCATATTTTGGGGGAATTGGCCTTTTCCTGTATCCTCCTCATGCCGAGGCCGTGCTCAGTGCGTGCACGCAGCTTGTGTTTCCTTCACGGGCACTTGGCTCAAACTGGGAAAAACCCCCTCATTGAATTCAGCCGGATTAGGAGCTCATTTACCATGTCTGGGTAGGAGAAGCATCAGTGCTGTCAGGTGAGCGTTTATTCAGTGACGGGTGTAATTTATAAAATCACAAAACAGCAGTCCCAGCCAAGAGAAGGCTTGAAAACGCCGCTCCTCCACAGAAATCAGGAACTGCAAAACCTTGTTTGAATTCTGCTCGTACTTTTTTTTGTTGTTCTGTGTGATCTTACCTCAGTGCACATAGCAGCCCCCATAAATTATACCCTCCCTACACTACACATACGTACTCCATACGTCCTATAAATACCACAAAGCAAAGCCCTACTTCGTGGCGACACTGGGACCCAAACAAGGCATCATTGCACATTAAAATTGTATTAAACTAATTGAAAAATAGTTGAACATTGCTAACAAAACAAGAGAAATACTAAACATTAAAAGACAAAGAGACTTTTCAGTGTTCCATAAAACCACGCCTTTCAGACAAATTAATTATTTGCATCGTAAAAAAAATCCTAACAGTGAAAGAAAATATTCCAGAAGGAAGTGATGAGTAAAAAAGCTTCAGGTGATTTTTCATTACATTAAAAACAATTCCCATTCTCATAAAATATGCAGAACTTTACATCTTAAATAGTATATTTACCTTCAAAAATTACTTTCTTTTTAATCTTGCAAGAAATTAAACCTTAATTGGGTAGGAAAGTATTTGGAATATATCCAGAAATAAAAAAACTACAGCTATTCTCCTCTAAGTGGCACAGCATCTGTCAGGAGTTTTCATATACCTTCAGGAAGATATCTCAAATTAAGCCAACACTGTACTCGCTTTCCGTGATCAGAGTTAATATTCTGCAAACCCAAACTGGCTGCCTTGTTTATTTCATAGTTTCAATTTCTATTGCTGTACTTCACCCCAGCAAATAAATGGATGCATGAGGGGCTCGCCCTCTGAATAAATAATAAAATCTAACTTGTCAGATCTTCCTTTGCCTTGAATGAAAAAACAATTCATTCCTTTGTGATGCTGTTGAAGCTAAATCTTGTTGCAAGAGACTTAATGAGCAGCCTTGGAATAAAATCTAATGGTGAGTTCGAGCTATGTCACCACCTTGGTGATCAGAATTACATCTGAGACCAGATGGGAGGAAAGGAAGATGCACTATACAAAATATGTCTTCATTTGAGGAGTAAAGTATTACTCAGTGGCATTATACATTGTTAATAAACTTTCTTTATCTGAAACTATAATTTAATATTTATGTCTCTAATTTACATGTGACAAAGTAGCATATTCTAAAATTAGAGTGTAACCAGCAAACTATTAACTACTATAAACAATACCAAAACACAACTCAAACATCTTTTAAGGAAACAATAGATACATTTTGGACTGGGGAATGATTTCAATTGCAGATATTGTTTTAAATACAGCTGTCAATTACATCTTGAAAAAAATTTCTTCAAGCTCAGAAAGGTTTTCTGCTTAGGGATTCCTGGGTATATACATAAAGACCAAGAGCACACCACCAAAAAGTCCCCTATTGGTTACTAGTAGGTACAGTAATAATTGTAAATGCTGAAGTTGTGTGGGGGAAGTAATTTTCAATATCCACGTTATATGATGCACTAGACAATATCCCCTTTGAGCAGAAACTAGAGAAAATATCGTGCCCTTTATTAACTCTGTGGTTTCTTACGTGTAATAGACAGCAGAAGAATTGCACTTATTGTAACATTACAGTGTTAGATTGCAGTTCACCTTTTAGAGTATTAGTGGCCAGAACACTTATGATAGGTTGTGCCTTATGCAAAGATGAATAAAGATGTGCATTTAAATTAAAAAAAAAAAACCAAAACCAAAAACAAGCAACCACTTACAGAACCAACAGTGAGGCTTAACATAACAAACATGCACTAACCCTACACTTATGCAAAACTAAGTTCTTCCAGGAAACTGTAACCAACTGTTGACCTTCCACAAAGGTAAAGGTTTTGTCCCTTGGTAATATGTTTGGACTTTGCAGTCGAATTCCAGTTTATTAGCTCATTGTCTGTAAATGTGCTGTTCCACTGTGGTATCCTTTAGCTGCCCTTGAGCTTCTGCAGAATCTGCAATCTTACAGTCACTTTTATTTAAGGTTTTATTGAGCCGCAAAGTGAGTCCCCTCCAGTACTACACAAATAGGCTTCCTTACTCATCCTCTTCAGGTTCCTGTGGTAAAATTGGTGTCTCCTCCTTTAAACAAGCACTAAAAAACCCAAGGATCGTGCTGTAAAGGTGGTATTTGCTTTTCTCAGAAGCAATGTTATGACCTTCATCTGGGTAGATCTGGCAGAGGAGAAAGGAAAAAAAGTAAATAGTTTTTAAAGGCTTTTCAAATATTTAGGGCTCTAATTTTCTTGCTCTGATCTTCAAAATGTTTTAGATGACAACACGATGATAACATTAGTTTTATGGCATCAAGGAAAGCTAATAAAACCCAAAGTAAAACTCATTCTCTTGGAATTTGAACTTACATAAAACAACCACTGCAGTGGGATCTGTAGAAGTGAAAAAATTTATATTCTCAGCCATTGTGCTTACAACAGTTTACTTAGCTGGCATTCTCAATAGTGCCTAGGCATCCAAATCCCATTAACATCCATGAGGATTAATTACCTCAAGCTTTTAGGGACCTCTCAATATCTCAGCTTCTAAGTGTTTGGCAAAAACCCTTTTTATTCATATTTTTAACTATCTTCCTATCTGGTCTAAAGCCCATCTTCTCTCTCTCCTAGGGCAGATGTGGGCATTTTTATCTCTTAAAACAAATTCCAAGGGGAATTTCTCCCAAGTGAGGCTGAGGAAACATTTGCAGGCTGAATGAAGAAACCCAGGCCACAAGACAAGAGACCTGAGGAGGCCTGAGGCAAAAAGCTTCAGCTGCCACCTCGAACCCAGGTTATCACAAAGTTGCACGAGAATGGCTCAACAGGGCTCTTCTGGGAGGACTCTGTCAATCCTGCTTCTTCCTCTCCCCACAGGCCTTCACATACCCTCAGCTGAAACCACAAAGGCAGAAGGAACATTTTCTACACTTGAAGTCCTTTTCCCTTCCTGAAGTGGCACCATCCCCCTCCTTGCCACCTGCTCCCTGACGTGAGCTCACACGCTCCGGCGAAAACTACAGGATCACCTAAAGCCCAGCAAGGTCGAGGTTTGCAGTGTCCAACAAACATCAGGGATATCTGGAGATACCAATTCAATCAAAACCCTCTGCCAGCAGCATCCATGTGCTCCCGGTGGGTCCCATGCAGGTCCGTGCCTTGGCAGAGGCTCTGTCGTGCTCTTTCAATAAATTTAAATGTTGAAAATAAGGGGGAATTACTCTCATGTGACCCAATACCATTTTAGGTAAAAAGGGACCCAAAGTAGTGACATTTCCATGTTACAAAGAGTGCCTACTGATTTCAGAGCATTTGGTATAAAATTGTAGGATAAACAGGTGGAAAAAAGAAAGATGAGAGAGAGGAGGAAGAGCCCAGGAGAACGACAAGATGATACAGCTCCTGATGTCCATACTAACAGCGAGGAAAATGGGATTAAACAGAGTTCTAACTGCAAATTGAGCTAATACCACTGTGCTATGGTAGAGAGGGTCCTTTGCAGTGAAGAAATAGCAACAGGAGGTTAAATGTTCAACTATGTTTATAGGAAAAGTCACAGGTGCACATACCTGCATAGTGTAATTAGCCCCAGCTTTTATTAGACGCTTAATTAGTTCTGCTGAATGCTGGAAGTGAACTTTAGCTGCAAGAAAACATTTGATATTATTAGAAACAGCTACATTAATATGAAACACTTATCTGTTACACAACTTTGGCTGAAAATATTTCCAGGCTCTGTAATTACTGGATCTGAAGCTGACTATCTTTAAGGCCAGCCCCACCAGCAACAGGGTGTTACAGCAGAGGTTTTGGAGAAGGAGCTGGAAGCCCCAAGGGAAGCCACACTTTGTGAGGACTCTTCTGTTTACCTTTGATTTACACACACTGTGATAGCTTAGAGAAGTGTAAAACCATTCTGTTTGAACATTGTGGCCTTTTATAATTTGCTTGAAGGAAAGCACACTGCATTTCCTATTGCTTGCACAGGGTCATTACACCCCACACTTCTTCAGGTAATGGACTTTCTGGAACCTATCAGCGACCTGAGCTTTGTGTGGCAAAACCATTATTACCATGTCCTAACCCTGCAGAGTTGAGGCTGCAGGTGGGCTGGGCAGTGTCACTGGATGTGACATTGAGCAAGGGCAGCAGGCAATCGGACTCCCAGGCCAGAGCACCCTGCATTGCTCAGACATCTATCGAAGTCCCAGTTCCCTCCAGTGCTCAGTTCAGAGGGGCAGAAATTGCTGCTGCCTGTTGCAATCAGCAAAGCCTGAGCCCCTCATGCCTGCTCAGTCACCCAGCATATTTTCATCCCTCTCCCCCGTGCTCTGGGGAGAGGCACTGGACAGTGTTTGCACCCCTCTGGTTGCACTTTGGATCTGTAACACGGTTTGGTAAGTCACACTGGGGTGACAGGCTGGCACCGTGCCAGCTGTGCATGGGCACTGTCACCTCAGCGAGGCACTCATCGCTTCAGACTGAGGAGGAAGAAACCTTGTATTATCCCACACCCACTAGAAAATACTGGGAAAGAAGTTGGCACGTCAGTCTGTACAGAGCAGCTGGTTGCATCACTGTAATTTGTGCCTGCATCAAAGCTCATTCTTTAGACTTATTTCAGTTTAAAAAAGTTCAGAAAAATACACTGCAGTTTAATCTGCAATTACAAATTATCTCAATTGATGCATCTTATGATTCCATCTAAAGTGCTAGAACTTACCCTGCATTACTCATTCTCTGTCTTAATCTACTGCTAAAAGTATTGGTGCTATTAAAAGGTTCCGTGTAGCTTCAGCTTCAGAAGCTTCGGCATTACCTTGTAATTAATTAGATGAAAAGATTAACTTCCCATTTGGTGATGTACTTCACCAGCTGTACTGATAATTCTGCAGAATTTCTATGAATTTAAAACAACATTAAAAATGTATGTTGTTCTATTAATAATTCATATGATACCTTTCACTAGCAAGACAGTGGTCCACAAGATTTAAACAAATTAGAGCATACAGCACTTAAAAGGTGCAAATCCTCAGCAAAGAAAAGCGTCACCAGTTCAGAGTTAGAAGCGACAGTTGAAACAAAAGAAAAAATCCTATCAGAGGGAAAATGAAACTGCAAATTTACTTGCTGGGTGTGTGCCTCGTCAGCCTATGAGAAACTCTGACTCCAAATCAGTTGCATCTGTACACACTTACCATCAGCTGTCCCATGAACTATTAGCAAATCCACTTCTTTCAAACCATGAAGATTGTGTAATACACTGGATGCCTAGTGAACAAACACACACAAAGCTGTAATTGAATTGCATTTTGAGAGTAAAATGGTCATTTTAAGTTACTTGTTTATGCTAAATTACCTGATAAGTAATTTCCTCTTTTGAGGGAATCCCAAGGTATCTTTCTGAAAAAGCTGATGCTGTAAAAATAAAAAAAACCCAACAAATCTTGTGTATTCCAAGTTGTTTCTATTTTAAAACCCATCATTTCTGACCTAGAGTCCGAAGCTATTTAAGCCATAAAGTCAGGAGAGATGTTCATTTAGAAACACAGAATGCACCATTTTGATGCACCATTTAAACACACTTTTAAACAGTTAAAAAAAGAAACTAAGCAATGCCCAACCATCTCTCCTCACAAAAAAAACCCTGACCAACAACAAAAAAAAACCCAATCCAAAACACAAGCCAAAATCCGAAGTCTAACAGATCACTAAAGCAATCTGCTCTGGTTTCCTGTGTATCACAGTTCATAGCCTGCGCCCAAAACTTCACATACAGAACCAAACAACCTGTGATTGAATGACAACATGGTTGATATTGTAGGGAATTCACTGCTAACCTGAAAAGATTCATTCCTAATACAAGACTTGATTCATGCTCGTATATCTCAAGGATTCTTAGGGAATGAGTTAAAATCAGGTAAATGACTGCAAAATCAGCACTGTCAGTAACACTGTGTCTGTTGTGGGTTTTGGTGAACTGTCCCAGTGTTTGCTTCACTTTAATTTAAAAAACAGACCGAGACAGTGAGGTGAAATATCACTAATATTGTTACATTATCTACCCTTAGTTAAAACAAATAGTAGCTCCAGGAATAACAGGTATTTTGAATAAACTGTCACACAGGTTTAGGGCAGGGAGTACTCACCATATAACTTCATATCTGTGATTGGTGCCACCACAGCTCCACACTTGAAGAGCCGCTCGCTGGATTTCAGGATCATCGATGTAATGTAGCCACCGTACCCCTAACAATGGGATTGAGATTTTTGTTGATTTATTTCATTCTAGCAAGAATACAGCTAAAGGCCATTGTGCTAATCCTGTGGTATCCTTTTTACAGTTTAAGAGTGCATAAAGACCTCATTGACCTGGTCATGATCTATGATCTATGCAGTTAATAATAACAATATGTATGGAACATTTCTTCACCACCTCCAAAGGCTGACACATCTCCCCTGGAAGAGTTGACACCAGAGAGTCATGAAACCTTTATGAAAGCTTCAACTTGAGACCACAGATTTGCTTGAAATGACACTGGCAATCCATTTCTGTGCACCTGTAATCATTCTAGACTCACAGAAAATGAAATTCTGAATTGTGGCACCTGGGATCGATGATTTTCTCTTATATTATTGGCCTCTCAAATTTCTCTACTTGCCATCTTTGTTTTCCCTTCACCAGTACTAAAAAATTGGTATTTCTTCAGGGTTTTTTTGTTGTTGTTTTGTGTTTGGCACAACACACTTCAGGAAGACAGTATTATCCCATGGTAGGGAAAACATAATGCAAAACATCAGCTGATCCAAGTAAAGATTATGCATCAAGTGCTCACCGTTTTCTCATGGACTTTTACGAATGCTGCCTGCTCCTGTTCTTCATGTCTAAATATTTAATGAACAGATGATTTCTGTGGAAGAATGGTAATATTTGACAACCCTTTAACCTTATTTAAGAAATGTTAGCAAAGAGGACTGTTCTTTGGAATCAATCCATAGTAAGTGGGAATGGACACACTGAAGAAAATACCAAGTAAAAGGTGGATTTTCAAGGGAGAGTGAGGAACTGAGTTATTCCTTTCCCGTAGAAATTTCAGCCCGGGAGGCCAAGAGCCATCCAGATCTGTTCATGTGCACTCAGAATTTCTGAGTGGGCACCTGTAACTTGTATAATTCAAAGAGTTTAAGAGAATAGCAACTTTCCTCTGCCTCTGGGTTTTCTCTGCTTTTACTTTTGTTTAATATTCTGTTTGTGTCTTGCCCAGTAGCTCCACAGCACGACTTTAATCCAAGGATAGGCATTGCCAGGTTATTTATTATTTATTCCATGTTTTCATTAAGAGCTTGTTTAATTCTCCTGGGAGCTTCTTCCCTTTGTGCTTGTGCCCTTGCTTCCAGCCAGGCTTTCCAGGACAAAAACACTACAGAGTGAGTTTTTTAGAAATTCTTAGAAGCATTTCACAGCGACAATGCTATTCCATACATCCTGATGCAAGAACACGTGGTGCCTCACTCATCTGCTGGGTTTCTGGGGTTACAGCCTAATCGCCACATTTTCCAGAAAGACGTTGGCTGTAGAATTGTGACGCATTTTTAAACTCTCTTTTCACTTCCATGAATAAAACCACAAACTACACGGAACCACATGTGGCTGTCTAACAGTTCAGACAGACCCTTGGATCATGCCTCACTTGGGCTTGCACCCCTGACAGAGACAAGCAAGAGGGCATTGGCAGAGTGCCTGGCAATTTCCCACACTGTGCCCTTCTGGACAGCCTTGTCACTCTTGTGCCTCACTGACATCACCGATTGTGACAAGAATTTTACTTCTGTGTAGTTCTGACACCTCTTAAAGAGCTCCCTGAAAGTGTGCCTAAGTCCAGCTTTATGAGGTCAGCATTAAGCCATTCCAGCTTCTTTTCAAGCAAAGTGCATATGCTGTTTCCATCAGTAAGGCAAATTTAATGCACAAAAAGAAAAATAAATTGTTTCCCTATCACGTTCTTGTACGTGATAAAAAAGAAATGAGTTTTAAAGTAGATTTTTAATTGACTCTAAAACAAGCAGAGTGGAGGAAAACACAATTAACCCTAAGAAGCTGTTAAATAGATTTTTTTTTATTATTAAGTATAAAACTGACTTTTAAATTTTATGATTTTTTTTTCTTACAACAGCGAAAAAAGAACTCTGAAAGGTTAACTTGGAAAGGGGAAGTTTCCCTGAATTCAAAGCAGTGTTGAAAGCTTATCAAATTTCCCACTCCTCATTCCTCAACACTGCTTCCAGAAAATAAATGCAGGAACATGGTAATCAATAATATTTTGTGAAAGAAAAGAAAACTGGGGGCAGGCTTTGGCAGCTATGTAAAGCCATGGCTACATGCATGCTATACAATAACTGCCTCATCACATCACTCCTAGGAAAAAAGAGACTGATGAATCTCTAGCAGAAAACAAGTGGGAATTTTCAAGTAGCAATGAAAAGAATTTCTGAAGTCAAAACCAAGCAATTCTGGTTGCTTAGGGATTTCATTGCAGAAACAGTATTTTCAATCAAATGATTGAAAGAGGAAGAGGCTATGGAGAAACGTTGATGCTTCTATGCATGTGTACTTCCACATACATTGGTAACGGGCATTAAAACCTGAATAGAAATGTGTGCCACGATCACCTGGTAGATGAAATTGGCCCTGCTTGTACATCCTCAGCTGGCAAATCCCTGGCTGCTCCCCTACAACCCAAATACTGCTTTTGACCCGAGCGAAATTCTTGCAGCGAGAGCTTCTTTAGCTCAAGGAATGCAGCAGGAGCTCAGATCTTTGAGGAAGGTCATGTTCAAGTGAAATGCTAATAACAGTCACAAACATTAGCCAGTCTTCAAAATGCTGCCATGCAGGAGGTAAATGTCAATCTCCTCATCCTGCATCCAGACAGGCTGAGACAGGCAGGTTAAATGACTTGCCTGAGGCTGTGCAGCAACTCAGCAGCAGAGCGGGGATGGCAACTAAGGCACTTCATGATGAAACACATGCTGCTCTTAAAAGTGATGATTGGGGGGTACTTGATCATGGTTTGTTATTGCTTTGAGCTCAAAGGCACAAACCAGCTTCATTTTTAATAAAAAAAACTTAAAAAAAATTAAAAGGTTGCACATGCCAGTTCATAGATGAGGCAGCAGTTGTGTGGTGTTTCTAATTGCTGCTTTTTAACAGACATCAGTAAAATGATGTTTAGTTTGTAATTAAAAGTCGAGCCTTTGTCTCGTGCCTCATGCTAGGGGCAATGACACGCACACAGCTGATAAAACAGCAAAGGCAGGATTTCTCACTGGTGCAACAAGGAACTTGCAGACAGTACCACAGGGCAGGTGCTCAGCTAAGCTCAGGGGTCAGTAAAACATTCAGATAATAAAACCTGTGTTTTATAGGACAACATTGTCAATTTAACTGCAGCCCTGATATAAAACTGTAAGAAAACAAGCTTGCACAAAAACCAAGCCCATATTAAAAATTTCTGAAGAAAGCAGAATTTTTAACAAATACTTTCTCCTTCAGATTATGAAATGCAAATAGTGCTACACCATAAAACTGATTTTATTGACTTAAATACCCGTTCTGAGAAAAAAATACTGTACAAAACAGACAGTAAACTATGGATGGGTTTTGTTCCCCTCTTTTAATAACTGAAATTGTCTGAAGAAAATAGAGAAATATATTTATGAACTGACAGTACTTTCTTAAAGGATCATGATGATACATCCTGCTATTTTTGCACATTACCTTTCCAAATATACCCAGTCTCTTAGGATCAATGAAGGGCTGTTTCAAAAGTGATCTGAAAGGAAAAAAAGGTTTGTTTTAATTTTGGCAAAGTAAAATGGGGGATTTTACTTTCTGAATATAGTATGTAAAGAACATTATTTGTGCATTAAGGAATTGTCATACATGCAGATCAAACAGAAGAAGAAATTACATCCATACAAGTAGTACTGCACTGGGAAATGGGATTTGCTTCCTAATTCCTTTTTATAAGGCAAACAGTTGGTGTTTGGCCCATCTCACCTAATTTAGATATCTGAATTTAAGCATCTTGTCTAAATTATCCATTTACATCTGCTTTTCAGCTAATGGAGAGAAGAGAGAGACCCTTTAGCATTCCTACACATGTTGGAAACTTCTCTCAGTCTGGGGAGGATCATCCTTCAGAAATGCCAGGATTTTCCACTGCCTAGAGCTTAAGCGACTGGCTTTGACCAAGTGACTAGCACCAGCTAAAGGAAGATAAGATGAATGGAACTTCTTGAATCTAGATAAATATTCAAATAATTAATTCTCTCATCAAGGCCATGAATCATCTAGGGTGAATTTTACACAGAAAAGACAGGATAACCTGAGGGGAAATATCAGACACATCTTCCTATTCATAGAATGGTTGAAGCATCAACCCCTTTCAAAAGAGGAAGGAGAAAAAATATCCGACTTAAAATCTGTCTTTTTCCCTGGGAAATCCCAGAAAAAGTCCATCCAGACCTCGGTATGAGCCATTTTGACACGTGCACCCTGAGTAAGGAGTGTTGTCAAAGCTACACACGATTACTTCACAGATGGAAATTACTCTTTTCTGCAGCTAGTGGACTTATATCAGTCTATGAATGATAATGCAAATGAGAAATAACAGGCATTTGCCCAAATTTTGCTTTCATTTACACCATTAGAACTCTATTTCTTTTGTGTGATTACTCCAGAACTCCGTGGTGGAAATGAGAGCAGTATCCTATGGTATAGACCTAAAATACTGTAACACAAATGCATTTAAACGTTAATGTGTACAGCAAGAAATTTACATACAGAACATACACAAATATGACTTAGCTCAGGTGGCACTTTTGGATTGCACAGAGCAGGACAGCTTTATCAAAGAGAAGCACCAACACAAAACAAGCCCCCAAAACACCTCTTTGATTTTTTATTTGCTGTTTGTAATGGAAGGATTATGGTTGCAAAATTTGCAACTGCATTAAAAAATGCAGAGAAAACGTTAACAATGCAGAGAAAACTTTCTGGGCAGTTTCAGTTCAAATGCTCATTCATCCAGGTGGAGGCAGGGTGAAAGAGAAGAAGAGTTTGCACATACGTACTCTACGGCTGCTATTTGGTCCTTCACTTCCACTGATCCTAAGCATCGGTGGACCTCCTGTAGGATCTTGAGGCCTTGAAATCCACTCCCTCTGCCATCAAATCGAGCTACGATGACATTATCAGAGTTGACAAGCACTGAGTCCCAGTCAATGTGAAACTTATCTGTAACCAACTGGCTGCCTGGAGCTTCATCACTGCAAATACCAACACACCAGACACAAACGAAGACTATTGACAATGTGATGCGCTGTGCCGAGCTCTGATATTTTATTTAACCTGCGTGGCAGAGTTCAGTCGGTTCTGCAACCCTGCTGAGCTACTGTCACTTCCATCAATACCATCCCATTAGTGCTGCAAGCCCTGCAGCAAAATAATTTCTTTAACTTTATAACCACTATGCTGCGGTGCTGCCAATACCTGAATACGCTTTCTTGAAGGACACAGAAAATTAAAGCAGGTAGTGCTGCTTATAGTAAAGTGAAGAAAAAAACCCCAACACAAAAAGGTAAATTCATTCAGCACCCTGATTACCATTTTGTAGGATATATAATACTATTAAGAAGGATGCCATCTTAGAAAACAAAAAATAATTGCATTATTGCATCCTTGAATGGATTTTTTGAAATAGAGTACAAAGAAGACTAAAGTATACACTGGAGAAAATTATATTTTCTCCATCCAAATTCATAGCAAGAAATGGATGCAGGCAGGAGTGATAAGTCTATTTTATGACCAAAAAAAAAAGGTGGTTTACAGCACAAAAGGTGAAATACAATGGGAGAATGCAGTTTCTAGAAGAACAGTAAGATTTTCCACCGAAGCCAAATACACTGTTTTCCTTACAAAGAAAATAAAATGCCAGTTTTAAAAGGGAAGTTTGTCATTATTTTCCCCCAAGATAAACACAGAATAAAAGAGCAGGCTACCATGAAGTTGTACAAAATGCAAAATAGTTCTGTGCAGGCTGCATCTGCCAGTGGAATGCAAATTAAAATGTAAAAGTGTCTGTGCTGGCTGTATGGAAATTAAATTGGATGGTCTGTGGGAATATCCTGTCTAAGGTGAAAGAAAGATGAAGACAGAAATTATTATTTTGCCAAATAGACTTCAGTAAACCCTAGGGAGGAAAGAGAGATAAAACATCCTACAATAAGTACTGTCTTATACATACAATAACGTGCTGATTCACTGTCTGGTTTTGGCTGTGGATAACACAGACCATCTTCAAGGTAATCACTCAGTTAATTAGCAAGCATATGATGAACGCATGTGTTCTCAAATTCAGTCAGCCCTATCTATTTAGTTGCTATATCATGTACTGAAATCAGGATTACTTGGTTACAGACTCAGACACAACAGGTTATGCTTGATTTACCATTATCTTGTGCATCAGGTTTATACTTGGCTTCATAAAAAGAAAAGAAGGGCACTTTTTGGTGCGCTTAACCAATTCGGTTGTGATTACACTGATTGCTAACAAAGCAAAGCAATGAGTTTGGAAATACTGTCAAGTGAGCTCTGCAGAAAACACAAGATTCAGGAAGTACATAATCATTATTATTTGCAATAAGGAGCAGAACAATACTTCCAATTTCTGCTCATTGCACAGAGCAAGGTTTTCAGAAGCACTACACATTGACACAGATGTTTTCACAAAGTATTTAGCATTACTTCCAATAACAGGAGCCTCAGGCCAGTTCTAATTATTTTTAAGATCTTCCAACTTTCCACAATAATACGTCAGAAATATCCATGTTTGCCTAGGTAACTTTCCAACAGATGAACACATAGACACAAGTGAAAATTTCATGAGTCAGCCTGCTTTTCCCTCCCATCAAATATGGGAACAAAACTAACACAGTGTTCACATTTGATTCATATATGTTCTATACCTAGGTTATACGTACATCTGGTGCATACAGATATATATATGTTATATTTCTAGACACTTAGGAATAGGGAAAGAACCATTACACTTATAAGCCTTTCTCTAAGCCGGAAAGTGCTTAAAATCAAAAAGTGTTTGAAATCAAAGGTGATACCCTTAGTGAATTTCTTCTATTAAAAAGGAACAACAAAGAGACCCTCAGCAAGTTTCTCAGTGGGTGAGAACTGACAGTGATGGTTTCTCAAGCTCCTTTTTGGAGGCCATAGCTGGGCTACTTTTGGGCTCAGACTTGAAACGCTACACATCATCCAGCCCTGCATGATGGGTTGTTTGATGTACTGCTTTTGGAAGCAATTTTCCAGTGGCTAGTTTATTTCAAGGACGTCCATATAAGTAGTCTGTGATAGGCATTTAAAGCTACTTCCATTGAAGTCCGTATCAAAATTCCCATTAGCACCAAAAGGTCTCTTTACTCTTCAGCGGCCACTACAAAATGATCCTGAGCATCTGAGGTGTGCTTCTGTCCTCCACAGAGAGACAGCATATTTTCTAATCATCCTTTAGGCCTCATTCTTAACCTTTTATGTGGGGTTTCTGCAAGGTATTTATCCTTTACACAAGTCTGAACATCATCCTGAGGGCTCTGTAGCAAAGCAACGCTGGCTCCTACAGTGCAGGAACAGATGCCCAGCCTGATTTGGGAAGTTTGTCTTGCTTTTACAGCCAGCTCAAAGATCAGGTTTTGGTTTATGCTTATCACTGCTCACATAATAATTAACTGTTGTTCAGTGGCACACTCTTCACAGGATTATTTTTTGACTCCACCAGTAAGCCTGGAAGAAAGTCTGTGCCATTTATGCTCAGGTGTAATACAAACACAGAAGTTTTCTTCCCACCTGAGTATGGAAGGCCCTAAGGGAATCACAGACCAGCCAAAGCACTACAGCAAAATCAAAGCCATCACCAAAAGGGCAAGGCAAAGCTACAGGCTCTTCAACATCCTCAAGGGTTCCCAAAGGAGCATCATCTCCAGATGCTCAAACAACAAGAGCAGATGATCCAAATGAAGACTCTGCATAGTTCTTTCCGATTCATTTTTCTTCCACACACTTGACAGCACTTGCATTTTCCTTTTTTTCACTCCTGACTTTCAAGGTTCAGAGCTGCCCAGTGTGTCTTTGACAGCAACTACACTGGGATTATGACTCCACTGTGGCAGCAGAGCTGCTGATGGCTCAGGCACACTGCTGATGTTCACCATCGTGGTACTGCTTAAATAGGCAGAAACCACCAACAATACACCAATATCATTGACCTCAGTGGGTGGTTTGTGTGCTTCTTGCAAGTCACTCACACACATCTCAGACTGACCCGTTATAAGTTTATATATTGCTGAAAAGAGAAGAACCTGTTCTTTCAGGTTCTATAACCAAAAGCTTAAACTGAAGTCTCTGTTCATAACTTGAGTTACAGCCTACAGGGAATAATGCAGCGTCAGCAGAGAAGCTGTTGTACTCTGAGCAATACTCCTCTGCTAGCATGGCTGCAGCAAAATCTGTTCCATATTTTGCATCATTTAAAAACTAAGTGACAAGATTTTGAATAGGAATTTTAGAAGTTACAGGACTGACCAAGCAGGGAGGAAGACATTTTAAAAGATGCATGGCAAATAACTGCTGTCATCCCTGCTTAATCTCCAGTGCATGCCTTTTTATTTCTGAAAAACTGTGGATTTGGTGCAGCATATGGAAAAGGTAACTTGGCAGCAAATATGGGAGAAAGACTAAAAACCAAAGCATAAAATCTACAAAAATAAATATAATCTTTTGTTTATGGTGAGTGGGGAAAGATTGTTTTGCAAAACTGGTGCAACAGTAAAATACACTTCCTTTTCAGATTTCATCAGCATCAGCTTCCAAGCACACCCACCATTACTGGTCAAAAATCAGAGAGCCTGAATAGCCTCAAACATTGAGAATGAAAAAAGGTTTTTCTCTCTGTTCATATGCCCTGTTCAGATCTATCAGACTGCAACTAAAGACAGATTGTGTGTTTACAACTCCTCCCTGCAATATGGCCACACAAATTAAAACACATGACCAGAAGAGATTCCATTATGATGGTAGAAAACATGTGATAGGCAGGACTGAAGCACACAGCATAGTAAAATAAAACTGTTACTCTTAAAATATCTTTCTGAAACCCTCGAGGCTGAAGACATTAAAAATACAATTTTGAGAACGAAAGATGTAACCCTGTCCTGTGTCATAAGAAAAGGAGGAGAGGTTTTGAATCTACTTTTGTTTTTCTACAGAAGATTAAATGAGCCCTTAATTCACAGAGTAAGATACGTATTGCTGTGGGGGAAGTGGGAGTAGGGGAAGCTGAAAGAGGATGGATCTCAATGATTCCCCAAGACTTTTGTGCCGACAAGACTGAAGGGAGAGAGCAGATCCATCACTGCCCATAGCACCAGGACTGCTACTGCCAATGAAACAGTTGGAACGAGCCTCCAGTCTATTCATCTTTTAGACTAAGCTAAATGAATCCTCCTCTAGGCCTTGAGCAACATTACAAAGTTCAAAGAATGGGGAAGAAAATCTAAAGGAGAAGAAAAGACTCTCCATCAAATACTTTTATGTAACAGAAACACAAAGGGTCAGTGAAACGCTGGCTTGCTCCGCAGAGGCAGGATGAATACAGGCATGAGGTGGATGGCTGGCAGAGCAATTAATGAATCATTCACACGACTTAGGGATCCCCTAAAAAGTAAACTTTTCAGCAGTTTTACAGTGGAAAACCTGGCCAAACAAAAGAGACTTCACGGATGTCCCCCATGCAAGCATACTGCAATCAAGTAGTGGAATCCACCAGATACTTTCACACTGTTCCTCCTCCTGCCAGTTAAAATGAGTAACATCCTTTACAAGTGAAAAGGTACACAGGACAGCTGTTAAGTGGCAATGTTACTGTACCTCAGATCTTGAATATATCCCAAAACTTGCATTATGCCTCTCTATATTTCTTCTAGTCTTTTAATGGCGTGTTCTCGAAGCTGCAAAAAACGTTCACTTTCCGACCCCACTGCCTTATCTTGCTATCAGTCCTGAGAGTGCATTCACTGGGGGCATAAACAGATTGGATTGCCTGTGCAAGGCCTAAAACTTTCATCAGTTCAAAACCAGGTAAACCAACTCCTGCTTATGATCAAAATATAAGAAAACAAGTAAACAAACAGAAACTTCTTGGAGACAATTCACTGCTACTTTGAAGAATACTTGGGTTTTTTTCCCCTCAAATATCAGAACAATCTTTCCACTGACTCACTTTTACAATATCCACTTACATATTGAACACATTTAAATGGTGTTAAATAATGGATACTGATATTTAAGATACATTATCTACACATTTGAAGGAATGAGGTTAATTACGATCAAAGCAAAATAAAGAATGATTATCAACTCTGATTTTATTACCCAGATTAAATGCCAAAGTCTTTACTTAATCATTTCCTGTGTGTTACCGAGAAGTGTATCTTCCAACTTTTTTAATCAGTAAGGTGAACCATAATGAGGAAATCAAGGATCTGAAATTTAAACTTTGATCTTAATTATATAGAAAAGAGATGGTAATCACTTTTTCAGGCAATTACCGTGCAGCTCTCCAATACACAGCCACACTGTGTGTATTGCATCAGAAGGAAACTGAGAGCGAAACGTTATCAGTGGTTTAGGAGAACAAATGTAAGAAAGGAAAGTGTTTTAATCTATTGAACATTTTATGGGCTACTCATCACAATTCTGGAAAGAGAAATAGTGCCAGCCAACAAAACTGGTTTCAATGTGAGATCTGTTAGACATCCAGCCAGCCAGATGGACATAAATTTTAACCCAGCAATACAATGACCTGCTATTTGAGCACTGCAGCTTGCTTTGCCACTCCTGCTGATGAATGGTCACACAATCTTTATGCTGAAGGTTACAGCATAATCAGGTCCTGGTCCTTAAGTTGTGCTTGGGTCTACATGGAACTGTACTCAGTTCACACCCAGGTTTCACACCAGGACCAGACTCCACTGGTACAGGTTTCCTTCCAGGATTCAGCCTCAACACTCAGGCATCTGGGTGTGCTGGAAGTTCAAATTTACCTGCAGACATCCTTGCATGAATACAGAAGCCTTATCACAGTCATGCAGCTTTGAAGTGGCTACTAGCTTTCAGTGATTTGAAAAAACCCAAATAACAGACTACACCAAACTTCATCCCCATCATAAAATCATTCATCACCTGCCTGCCTGCCTTCCTTCCTTCCTCTCTCCCTTCCTCCCTCCCTCTTTTCTCTTTTCCCTCTTCAAAGTGCAGTGCTACTGAGATGGAAAGCAAACTCCACTTCTCTGCTAACACTCCACTTTTCTGTTCTTGTATCTTCTGGTTTTATATTCCTAAGTGCATGCTGCCTGGATCAAGATGCTTTATAGAATCTCCTTTCCAAAAAAAATGGACACACAATGAAACCAATATTCTTACCAAGGACATTGGTAAGCATTCATTTTCAAAGTTTTGCTCTCAATAGCTGGAATATAATGATAATCATATCATGGCTGAGAATGTAAGAAAGCAAGCAGGGGCAGCTGAACAGTTGGAATGACAGCACTTTTTATCAGCCACCAGCTCTCATCTAACACTGCTGGCAGTGGGAACAGGGTGTTTCTTCATCAGTCCGAACAGTACCACTCTGGGACTCAGAAAAGTCAAGTATCTGGGAAATGATATCATCTACACAACTAATCAGTGTTCCCTATAAAAGCTACATGTTCTCCTTGGACCTGAATACTTTTCTTTTTTTTTGGAAAGTAGTACTTCTGATCATGAAATAAACCTTAGGACGTCAATTTGGAGCTGTGTGGGGGTCAAGAAATTACCCCCTATACGCCCACAGATATCCAATCGCTCTTTCTCAAGAGCTAGGCAGAATTTATTAGGCTCAAATAATCATCCCACAAGGGAACCTCCCATAACTTCAACGACAGTTTGAAGTTTTATATTTCATTTGGGGACATCTTTAATAGAAAAAGGGATTGCTGGCAACCTTAGTTTTAAGTCTGTAAAAAGCTGCTGAAGAAATACAGCTTAATACAACTCCTTTTTCTTTGAGGGAAGAGGAGGACACAAAACATGATACCTGAGCCAGGGCAAATTTGAAATTTTCAGTTTCATACCTTCATTAGCGTGCAGGGTTTTCTAAAAACAACCCCTGCTGAAGCTAACATTGAGAATTGAGTATTGCAAAGGTAAAGATCCCACCTAAAAGAACCAAAGTCTTCCTGCTATGAATGTAGATACAACAATCTGTATTCATAAGCTGATGAATTTCCTTTTTGCCTATCATAAAAAAATAAAACAATCATAAAACATATCCATACATTATGACGTGGCCACATTATTTGCTCACTGGGTACTAACAACTTTAGTAAATTTAAATTCAGACCTTGCCTCAATACTGTTCTCAGGTCTTTCAACTCTTGATATCTCAAAACATTTCAAAATAGTATTTTCTTTAGCTTTTTTTGTTTTTTCTTTTCCTGTGATTTCTGGCCTTGGACTTCTCAGGTTTCTGATCCTTCCCTTCTGTCTTCTCTAGATTCTACACAAGTTTATAACCTCATATTTTAACACAACTGCATATGGCAGCTTACGTATCAAGTAGGCTACTTGAAAAGGGAAGCGTTGCACTGCTAACACCTTCGTGTTTCCTTGCTCTCAGAAACAGGAATGAGCACAAGTGTTTGCAAGTCCCTGCAGTGCTGCTGGGGTCAATTCACAGAGTCAGTTTGCCTTTGGCACTCGTGTAGGAGCTGCTTAAAATATAATCATGCTCCCAAAATCGTGCCAGGAAACGCTGCAAAGATGAAATAAAATCCATGTGTCCTGTCTCTCCACAAGAAAGGAAAAACACTTTCGTGAGCCAATTAAAGCAGAGAGATTCCACAAGGGCAGATAATTACAACTGAAATTTCTGAGTTTTAAAACGCAAACTGGGCTTAAAAATAAGCAAGTTTGTGCCTTTCTGTCCTATTATCTGATCTGAGCAGAGGAATTTGGGATCATTCAGCAGCTCGAGCCTGTAAACACCTCACATCCAACAAGAAGGATCTGTGCTGTCGCTGAGGGGAGATCTGCTCCAGGTGACACAGCTCAGTAACGTGGCATTTTCATGAATTTAGCAGGGCACTCCTACACTTCTGTTACTGAAATTCACATCAGTTCTTTCCAGCTGGGACTAGAAGAAGCTCTGTGGGTCCAGGAAAGCTCTCTCCACCCATGCTGAGTTCAGGTGCAGGAAGGAGTGATACCCTGAGGTGGCCATCACCACTTTTCCCAGGTAGGCTGCAGGCAAGCTCATGACTCTGCTTTTTCCCTCTGCTACACATGTGTAGACACACAGCTTAAAGGCTGACTCTCCCTGCAAGAAACACACCCCCTATTTCTTTTTAAAAGAACAGCACAGGTTTCCAGGGAATACCATCCTCCTCCCACAAAGGTTTCCTACAAAAATCAACAGACTTTTGATCACGCCTATCATGTCTTCAACCACTCATGATCAAAAATAATTTTTATTTCGTTCTGGTGTTCCTGAAAGCCGTTTTGCTTTATGCATCTCAACTGAGCCCCTCCTGGAAGCTCTACTCATTTCTCTCAGGGATAAAAAGGAGCACGTGCTCTGAGTGAGATGCTCTGTGGGTAGGATCAGTAAAGGTCCAGGAAACACCACAGGACGACTCGAAGCTACACCATCAGAAACGCCAGTGCCTCCTGTACATGAAAGTACAGCAAAGCACAGCTGGGTTTGACTAGGTCAAAAAAAAACCCCAGGCATCTCTACCAGACAGCCCCTGCCACAAAATCTTCCCAAGAACAAGCTTTCTGATTTCTCAACTCAAATCCATGAGATATTTTTCCTATAAAAGGTTAAAAAAAAATTAAGAAAAATCTAATTTCAGATTTAAATATTTTCTATGAAGAACTTTTTTATTATTTTGAGTGATTCTACACAGATACTTACATTACTAACAGGAGGGCATACTGGTTTCGATCCGTGAAATCTTTTGGCAGTGACAACTGTAAAGGGAATTCTTTTAAGAAAAGAGCAAAACATTAAAGGCTGGTAGTTACACAAATGAAAAACAGTAACATTGTAAGAAATCTTTTGGCTTGCTAAAGTAACATTTTGCCAGATTTACCGTAATCCTCAATGTGAAGCATTTTGATTTCAGTCTTGTAATTCTTTTTCTTAAAAACAACTTCTTTCAACACAGGGTTATTTTCCAAAATATAAAACTCTAGAAAACAGGAAGAAATACCATGTTGAAAGGCATGGAGAATCATCACACCAGAGGTACATCAAGATTCAGAAAAATTAAAGAAAAAGAGACAAATGTGCAATGATCTTGCAAGTTAATCTTGCAATTAATCTTGTAAATTAATTCCTTCTGTAAATACCTTTTTTATAAGGCAACTACTTTTCAATTCAAAAAGATGCACATCCAGCTCATTTTTTTGCCTTTGGCAGGCTTTGTTTTCATGAACCACTACCAATGAAATCTCTGATGACCAACATGAATATCAGCATCTCTGACAAACCCTATCAGCAGCTGCTGCAACACAAGGCTGCTCTGCTGGGCAGTACCCTAACCCTCATGCAGGCATCCTTTTCCCCAATATTACCTACTCCAAGGCAATATTTAGCCAGCACAGCTAAATGTGGTCACTGCATGTCCTTATTTGTCTTCTGCACTTCAACCAAGAGCAAGACCACCAGCTTGGTTTAAAGCTGCAGACTAATTTGAAGCAACCCTTTTGCATAGGAAAGAATGGCTAATTTGTTCTTTTTCTTTTTTTTTTTAACTCAAATTACCGATCTTGCTTCCAAAATTTAGATTTTTTAAATTAAATAATAAACTCTTCACTTAGGGCCAAAACAGATAATCTGAGGAGAATGCTTGTTCTGGGCAGTCAACCAAAATGGTATAATTATAGTCTGAGGATGGAATAATTGAAATAATCCTTAATCATTCCTTTATGAATTGAAGAGGATAATCTAATCTTGCACTGAAACACTACTGGTAAATTACCTCTCTTATTATTTGGCTTTTTGTTGTTACAACAAACAGCGTCCCTCTGTCCTGACCTGCTTTATTTTACTCTAAGGTGCTGCTCATAAATCTCTATTTCAGTAATTCACACTCAACAGTACTTTAGCTGCAGGTAATAAAGAGCAAAAGTCTGCCTTCACAGAACTGAGGAACTCCACTGAAGTCTGAAATGCATTTACTTGGAGCAGTAGCTCCCCTTTACTGAGCTGGATAAAACTCCCTGCCCTTGGTGTGCCACAGCACTGCGCTCTGCAAACACAAACAGTGGCATTATAAAAAAAAAAAAAAGGGAAAAAAAAAAGAAAGGAAACCGAAATTCAGGTATTCATTAACACTTCAGAGCATGGCACTATTGATCAGGGTGCCACTTCAACATGCAAGATTAGCTCCACTGTTATGGCTGAATCCTGACTGGCCCAAGACAAAGGGGATGCAGACAGGTACAGCTCAGCTCAGGACTTCTGGATTCTGGGAAAAATCCTGGGCATAATCCAATTCATGAAATGAGGATATGTAAGAATTGGTTTAGTGCCTTTAATAAAAAGTTGTCCCCAATTCCTGTAATCCACAGCTCAATGCTAGTGGAGTAACAGTGGAGCTGGAGGTAGCAGAGTTGTTCCTTCTGCTGCACCAGGAAAATTCAACTGCTGAAGGACTGTCTTCCATCATAAAGCACCTCAGCAGCCAGGAAACAGTAACAGATTTAATCTCAATATACAAAAAAAAAAAGAGTAAAACTTGACAAATAGAGGTACAGAACACCCTCCTAAAAAGCCTTTATTATTGGATTTGTCTTCATTGAAGATGTCAGTGGAGTTGTTCTGATTTGAGAAATATAAGAGAAGGACTAAATCACCATATGTAGGTCAGCTTTTATGATCAATCATCCAAGGACTGTACCTGACTTCAACATAATTGGATTGTAACTTTAGAAACATCTCTAAAAACACAGGAGGTGTACTGCAATGGCAGCATAAGCTACAAAGAAAGTGAAAAGGATGAAGACCAACCTGCCATCTAATTTACTCAAGTGTAAACAGAAGATGAGTCACATGCATTTAGTACAGAACACATCTGAAAACCTGGGAAAATGTTAGTCGTTTGATTTACCTCTATCCTTATAATTTGCTGATGTGGATGTTGCTAAAAGGTAATCAATAACACTTTATATGAATTAGTTTTCATGTACTTGCATGACATTTTCATGTACTTACTTTCCCCTCTCCCACACTCTCCAAAGAAATTAAGGATGATAAGAAAATTTACGTATTTCATAAGATATACTCACTTGCTGTATTACTTGTCCTGTGCACACTTACAACTGGAACACCTGGTCCTGTTTCAAGGAGAGAAGAAAAACAGAGGAAGGATGGGGTAGTTCGTACTCTGTAGCTCAGTGACAAAGAATGAGAGCACCAGTTACCACACAAGACGGGATCCTGGAAGCTCCATACACACAACTCCCTTCAAACACGGCAGGAACTCCTCTAGTGCCTCTTGAGAAGGACACAGGCTGGACTACAGGACCAACAAAGTGTGAAACAGACTCTGCCTTCTGCCTGTTCAGCAATCCAGACCCTGCACCCAGAAGGAGCATTCTTTTTCTTTTTTTTAATAATCTCCATGTTTAAGTAACACGTGAAGAATAATAAGATTATGGAGACACTTAATGGCGTTGTTTAAAATATAGCAGTTCGACATTCAGAAACTTTAGCTTGACTGGGAAGTGAATTAATGCTAATATACACTTATATTTTCCATGGAGAAGCTATAGAGGTGTTGAAAAATTATATTTCACCTAATTATCTGTTTAAGAAGCTCCCTTGGTATGCCCACTCTGCAAAACCAACAGCATCACAGTTAAATCTAGGTGTGATGTAGTCTAATCCTATTTCACATACTTTATTTTTACCGCACTAAGAAACTAAAAGCAGTAATTCTTCATGTCAGCAGCTACTGTGCCAATGCACATGGTGGTATGGGAAAGTGGGATGACCAAGCATTCAGCATACTCAGAAGTGGCTGAGTCGGCTGTCCCTGCTCTGAAGACCCCCACCAGCGTAAACTTGCAAAGGAAAATCCTGTGTCCCCACCCCCAACATGGAATTTACACGTGAGAAGCTCAGTTTTACCTCAGAGTTTAAATTAGAAGCATTCAGTCACTACTGGGCAAGGAAGAACAATGCAGAAGAGCTGAAGTCCCTGAGGACCCCATGGCAGATGAAGGCATGGACCCTTTGAAATGAGGAGTTACAACTCTCTTTTTGAGAAAAAAACAATTCCCTTTGAGAGTTCAGAGACAGAGCCTCATTTATGTGTTTTGAGAGACTGTCTCTCTCAATTAATTATGGCATGAGCCTAGGGAAATGTAAATACCTGAAATAAATAGCATGATGACATTCACAGCCTTCACTGAAGATTTTGATCAATTTCATTCTCTCCCTCAAGGGGAACAATTGACAAAAATCTTACAGGTAGACTGTTGACAAATCACAGCTTTCTGCCTTAGCTCTCTAAGAAGATAATTTCTTCGGATGTCTCTTTTGCTTTGGTTTGTTTTTATTTCCAGCTCTTTTTACTTCTTCTGAATTTGTCATTTTGCTTTAAATTCTTATTTAAGACCATCTCTGAAGGGGAAAGCACAGGCGTTTTCCAGCCCAGCTCCATTTGTCATACTAAAAGGTGGAAGGATGATGACAGATTTTGGAAAAAAAGGAGGTTGCAGTAGATTAAAATGCCGATCAGAGAAAAAAAAAGACAGATTTGTGTTACAGGTGTTGTGTTACAGAGCATCAGAACAAAGCACAGTACTTGGATTTCCCATTGACCTCCCATCACTAACCCCAAACCCACAGCTTATTTCCTGCTGTATAAAAGGGGAAAAACAATTACTCCCTCTGTGAACTATCTTATCTGAGTGGAGAGAATAGTATCTTGCTAGTGCTCATGAAGTGGTAAAGGAAAAATCCACAAGCAGTGTGGAAAACAAGTGCAAAGGATGTGCTTGCCAAAACTGAGAGGCTGAGGAGCCAGTCCTCCATCTACCAGGCAAGAAATAACTCCTCAATCAGGAGAGTCTCTGGAGATGGATAGAGATGGCAAAATGAGAGAGATCTCCTGGCTGAGGGAAAGTAAGAAGGAAAAACTATCCTAATAAAGGTATCCTTGGGCAAACAGGAGGTTGAAGAATTGAAACTTATACAGATTGAACCAATCCAGAGTCCCCCAAGGGTTTTTCTGGGCGAATTGCTTTTGTAACAATTCGGTAGAGGCTTTTTGCTGTGGGAAAACAACTGTGTATGCACACAGTAGATGTGTCACTTGTCTCCTCGAAGCAGTTTGCCTCATACTCTTACAAACAGAAGGGTTTTGATGCCAGTTCTGTGGTGACATTGCCATCAACTTTGATGCTGCCAAATGCCCGACCCAGCCCAGGGCCCTGGCATCACACCGGGGCCACGCTGCTGCTGTACCTGCCAAGCTCTGGTGAAACACAGGAGAAGACCCCTGAAAAACTCCCAGCCAGCAACTATAAATTAATGTCAGAGGTAGGAAAAATGAATGACAGTGGTTTATCATCCCTGCCCAACATCTACAGCTCAGGGTAGTCTACTGCAACTCAGTGGAGTGTAGGTTTAATCCTGGGAGAAGGATCCACAGCCTCCCCAGCTCAAACAGAGAACTGCCAAAGTCACTGAAGTCATGAGTTTGTGAGTAATCACATGCACAACCCCCTGCTGGCATCCACATTTTTATATCAAAGGAACACATCAAAAATTACAGGCTGAATATTGCTAAAATAATAACAAGATGCTTTTGGACCCTAGCACACTGCTGATTCAGGGCAAAAAACTCTTCCCAATTCATCAACCCTCCCTCCTGCAGGAATCTTAGACTCACCCCAGAGGGATTACATCAAGCACAAGGGAAAACTCTGCTTAAAGCATGAGGAGTTCATTACTCAGAGAAGGACGTCAAGATTAGCTCCATCACTTCTGCTGCAGATTTAACCATCTACAAACCACACAGTTTGTATATTTCTCTTCTAATCAGCTATGTACTGCAGGTGCATTTCCACAAAAAAACAACCCAAAACAACAAAACTGAAAACAAAGCCCTTATTTTAGCCAATATATATTCATAGTTTCTTTGTTTGGATACACTGAACTCTGAAGTCAGCAGGTATTTCATTTTTAAGGGGAAAAAAGAAAAAAAAAAGCAGAGTTGTGAAAGAAATAGAAAAAACACATACATATAAAATGAGCTGTTCATCTGTATTTCAGATGAATTGTGCTCTACTCTTTGGACTCTGATCTTAACTATGCAGAAATACTGGGGGGATGGTGTCTGTAAAATTTTGAAAGTTTCAAGGACTTTATGTACTTTATTATTGATTCTCTCATGCTTTTCTGAACTTTTTTTCACTCATGTATCAGTGTTTATTTCCTGTGTGTAGGTTATAAATTTCTCTGTGTGGGAAGGTTCTAGTTTTTTTGTTTATACAGAAATTCTGAAGCTAAATGACGCCATTTAGTGCTACTGGAATGCAGCTAACAGTAAAACTGTGAGTTATTTATTACAAGTGCACTGATGTAGAGGATCTGTCTCTGGGGATTAAACCACAGCTGTTTATTGGTACATACATGCATATACACACATATGGGGGTGTATAGATACACTGCACATCCATGTGTACAAACACTGCTACAGAACACAGGCCCTCATTTTTTAACTAGCTATAGTTAGATCAATCCCAATACATAAAATAATGAAGCTGTTACAAAAACCCCCACAGGATCATCACCAAAAATCCAAATTTTTTTTGGTGAAGGATTTTAATTTAGAGTGAATTTAAGTTGATGTGCTTTACTTGGACAGAAGGGTCAGGACTGGAGCAGCTTTCTGACATCACTCATTATTTAGCTATTTCACAAAACATCTTTACTTGCAGTCTTTGAATGGGCCCTGCACAGAACTTTGAGTAATCCACTGCTGAGCTAATTGTTAGACTCCAGCCTAATGCCCTGCTCAAGGGAATACATTAATTCAGGAGCAAACAGCATGACACCCTGTACATCTGACTTACCCTTACAGTGCAGGAGGAAATGCCTGTTCATGGGGCTGAACTTTGCACTGAAGTACGTGCACTGGTCTTTCAGGAAGTTACACGAGAGACACTGACGATTCAATGACCCCACTGTTGATACACTGGGAGAAAAAAAATGATCAGAAACATTTCACACTGGAATAAAAGACACTAAACCAAGAATTACTGAATCAGAATGACAGAATTTGTTTTGGCCCCCAAACTTGCCAAAATACCACTGGCTCCTTTTGTGCCTGATGCAAACACTTTCCAGATGACTCACTGGGCTGCTGTTCTGTAAACTGGGCAATGCAGACAGGATCCAAAAGCTGCCCAAAGCACCCCTGGGACTGCAATAACTCACAGTGCTGGGGGGTAACAGCATCAGTAGGACACCATGAAAAGCCTCACTAGCCTCAGATTTAAGTTGTGCTTTGCCCACACACTTTAAGTTACATGATTAAACCCTACAGATATTTTTGTTTTGAAAACTTTGATTACTTTTAAAACACAGTCATGTTAAATGCTTGTATTTAGGTTTAACTTTTTAGATGCTATTAAAGGACTAGTGAAGACGTAAGCGGTAAAAACATTTTCTGTTACAAACTTTTCCATTTTTTAGAAAATGGAAAATGCTGGCGATTTTAATTTTGAAAACCTGTGATTCTTTCCTTCTTACAGCTCAAGCATACTAATTTTTATACAATATGAATGATTACTCAAGCACATTTCTTGGGGCTTAGGATGAAGAAGCTGATAACACAGCCCCCTGTACTTCTTACCTGTGCAGCTGTCTTCCTCTTGGGGACTCTTCAGTGCTTAAGAAATAACTGTGCCCAAAAGAGGGAAAAAGTTAAACTCAGTTTGATAAACTGTCTGATTTGGGTAGTGTTTAGAGAAGTGAGAGACACCATAAGTAACATTTTTAAAAATTAAAAATTCACAAATATCCATGAAGATCAAATATATATAAACCTAAGTTCCAAGATGAAACTTAGATCAAATATACAGATTAGTTATTTCAGAAGGTATACAATTTCCTATTAAAACAGTGATAAAAACAGGATTTCATGGTTTTAATTCCTGTCATGCCCAGGAGCTCCAGTAGCAACCAGGGCACCTCTCTGAATATTAAAATTACAGGAGAGAAAGTTTCTGCTTCACTCCAGGAGTTAGCAATATAAATCCACGTAGTAGATAAAGGTCACAATGAAATTATGTCATATATTACAATAAGTCTTATGAGATCTAAAAGCCTTTTTGAGCTGTACACCAACTTTTTCTTCTATCTACTTTGCATGGGTGGAAAGAGACTTTGCAAGAATACCAAGACAAGCCCCTGGTGTTTCCCTGAGGAGATCCCCACAAAGTTTCTGCTTGATAGGCAGAAGGAGGGCAAAGCACTCCCCTCAAGTGGCTGAGACAGCCCATGTGCAATCTGTCACCTCTCTGCAGCCTGAGTGCAACCGGACCTCATTTTTTCCTCTGGGTCTTGCAGAAGTACCAGGAAATTCTCTATGGATATATTTTCAAAACCGATAGTAAAAAAAGGGTTTTCTCCAGTGACAATGGAGAAGATGGGACTTACTGCAGCCTCAAAAAATTTGTTGTCAAAATATCATTTATTTGAAAGCAAATGAGAATTAGATATGACTGTGTATTTTTTGCCATGGACAGATCAATGTGAAAATTAAGCAAGATCCACTGAAGTTAGGTGGAGCCTTCAGACATTTCATTTCTATACTCCTCTCCAAAAGCACAAAACATGTGTTGCATTTCCTTCCATTCTATCACTAAGATGGGATTGGGAAAGATTTCTCTGTGAGTCAGCTGGGTGAGAATCAAGAGTTCTGATAATCTCTATAAATAATTTGAATTTATGAAGTTGGATGAGATCGCCAAAACTCTGAGACTTCATGCAGTAAAGGTGTGATGTTTTATCAAGTACTGAAAATTTACTATGACTTCTTATCTGGATTCCAGGAAAGAAGTTACCAAAATGTTATTACTGCTGCACTGTGTGTTGATTCCTTTTATTCAGAAAAATGCAATGAGTCAAGTGATGTCATGGTGTGCTTCTTCCCCTCTGCAGAAAAAAGCACTCAGGAAAATAATGGCAGATGAATTGTCTTACAACTGCACCTCACGCACTCAGCTGTGTCAAAGTTATGGTAACGCTCAAAAATGAAAGAAATATTGTTGTTTAATTTTGAGTTAAATGGATTCAACTTTAATAACTTAAGTATTTTTATAAACAAAGAGAATAGTGCTTACATCTTTTGAGTATTTTCATCATATGCCAGGATTTTGATAACTTCCCAGTTCCCCGATGTCAGGTGTCTCACACTGATTTGTTCGCTTTTAGCCTGGAGAGAGATGGGAAACATTAACTTTCACCTTGCTACATTTTTCTTTGCCTAGCAGGGTTGCCTGCACATGTCATGACTGATTACAGCTTTTTAAACTTTAATATGCAACATAACATCTTTAAACCACAAACCTCACATTTTGACAGGCCTGAACTTCACTTATCCTTTCCCTCCCATCTATAAGCCGTTCAAAGTCATTGAAACAATCTCCGTTTTCAGCACAATTTTTCTTTCAGTTGCCCCCACGTCAACAAACAACAGAAGTCAGGATGCAACGCAGGTAAAACCAACTCTTTGGCTGGAAGTTGCAGCAGACCCCTCATCAGACACAGGTTAAAAACAACAAAACCTGAAGTGAGAAGCTCATCTGAGGGCGTTTCCTAGTGCAAAAGGTAAAATTGTTGCTCAGGCTACCGAAGATTAAAACTTCAACCCTCACGCCTTGAACACACTCTATGTGGATTTTTCTATTTTAGGGTTATTATGCTTGGTCTGCACATACAAATTCTTAATTTTCAAATTCAAAAACTTTGTAGAGAAAAGGGCTGATATTTCAGAGGTGATACTCAGTGGTTACAAGGTCTACAAAAAGTCATAAAGGCAAAAAGGTTGGCTTTTTTTTTTTTTTTTAATCCATGTATTTCTGAACTGCACCCTGAGCTCCACATCAACAGCAGCAATAACTAACGAGCAGGAAATGCTCAAGAATAAGATATGCTGGGAGCTGGCGAGGCAGGACCAAGACCCTTAGAAATGAACTGTTTCCTAACAGATCCACAAGGCAAGAACCATGCAGCAACTCTATGACAAGCCTTGGAAGTACCAAATGAAACCAGGATATTGTGCTCGGTGCTGTACATGTGTTTATGACGAGGGCTCCCTGTTAAGGAAGATTTTGATATTCAGTGCTGTCTCCAGGAATGATTAAAATACACATTAGTGATTTATTGTAAGTGACTATTTCTTCTCTAGAGAGAGAGAAGCTGCAACTATTGAAAGAGATATTTAAATATTAAGATCACAGAATCTAACAAGAAACAGCAATAAAAAGCCCAGCCAAGCGTTAATAAACATGGTTATTTTTCAAGGTTACAGACATAATACATAATTTATGAAGCTTGCAGGAAGTTATCGCCTTGATCCATTAAAGTTACTTTATAATCCTTATTTTGTGGTTGGAAAAAAAAGAGACTTTCTAGAATTGCAAAACTCCGTGAAAGAAATGTCTAGATACATAAGACATGATTCAATCCCATCTTGAGATTAGTTTCTTTTAAATATTTCATAAGTTACTAAAAGCATTTGAAAACAATAAAGCACACATCCAGCCCTCTACATTCAGACAGTAAATAATCTACGACAGACAGTAACCTTTTAGACAGTAACTTCCCCTTGCATGAAGATTTAATTAGGTGCCTCTGCTAACGTGCTTTGTGTCATTGACACATGCTTTTCTGAAGTGCAAAGAAATGCAGCCTGGAAAGACCAGCATTTGTTGTAAGATTGAGAAATCAGCAGCAGTGATTAAATTAAAGCGAGCCATTCAAATTTGCTTCTTTATCCCTGCAAGTCCACGTTGGTTCTGTGTTTTAACTTTCCTGCACACGAAGGCTGATTTCTGCCCATGGGCTGATGCCTGCTCTGAGCGGCACAGAGAAGGAATGAGAATCCCAGTGCCAGATTCCAGAGCTACCCTTTTCCATCAGGGAAAAGCTGTGAGCATCTGGGTGCTGGTGATCTGCTGACTGCTTTAAATTCCACAGGGCTGTGCTGCCGTGGCTCTCACAAGGTGTGACAAACATCTAATGTGACCAAAGGCTTTATGGGCAATGGTTAATATACTTTTTATGCCTCTATGTTTGCTTTAGAAATAATGGACAATCAGATTAATGCAGTGTGTAAAACACATCATATAAACATATTTCCTGCCCTTTACTGCTCTGTATCAGCCCCATTACCACGCAGAATGTTGCTTACTGATGAATAACGGCTGATACATGGGATATCACATTTCCTTTTTCTCAGGAGCTTAAATGCCATGCTTAAAGCCAAATTTGTCATTGGTGATACCATTCAGATTTGTTTATTCATGCTGAGGGCAGGCAAAATAGAAGTATTTTTTTAGTTTTGGAGCTGTGCAGTACCCAGGGCTCTAATTCTGCCTAAAAGGGACAGAATACTAAATTCTGAAACATAAGCTTGACTTCAAACATTATTCTGCTGGAATGAAAGGATGTTTTTAAAAGCAGGCATTTATTTAATTACCTTACTGAATAGGAGTGGGCTTAATCTTTGCTTAAATATTTTCCTGAATTAGGATCAAGTTTCCTGGGCTTTTCCTGTAGCAAGAAATGTCAGAGCCTACAAGGTTAAGGCAAATTTGATTGTACCTGTAACATCCTTGGGAATGTTGCAAGTGAACTTTCAGATCTAGATCATTATTATTTCATGTATTTTAAAGATACTTATTCATACTGTGAAAGATACCAAAATAAGACTTGATTGACTAAATGGTTTTGCTCTGGAGTGAATTTTTATGTGGTTATTATATTAATACACCTTTACCAGACTGTCATCTGAGTTACTGTTTTCTTTGGGAAATAGAATTTGACATGTCTGTGATCCCTTTTATCTTCGCTGACTCTTTCTTGATATATTTACTCTAGTGAATGAGTATCTTTGTTCTTGTTTCTTCAGGTTAAATTTTCATTAAAGTTCTTTTGTTCTTGTTCTGTCTGCACTACACTGTGAACGTATTTCAGACTTAATAATGTTCATACCAGAACACTGTCATAAAGGCAGATAACAGAGCTGCCTGGCACCAAGTCTGCTATTTTGATGTTTGGGGTACCTTGATAATCCCTCCTATGTCATATGGCTCTGCTAAAGCACCTGGATTAATGCTCTGATGATTTAAATAGATGCCTTGGAGTGTTCCGTTCCAGGGCATAATTTCCTTTATTAGTTCATCACAACTTCATACTGGTGACCTTCAAAGTCACACCGCAAATTTATCTTCTTTCAGATTCTTCTTTGGAAAAAGTAATGACCCTGGGAAATGGAAGCCGCTGAAAAATGTTGCAAAGGGTAATAAAAGTGTCCTAACTTTCACACAGATTTTAAATTTGGGTATTGCCTCCCTTTACTGTTTTGTGTAAGAGCGGATTCTGAACAGACATTTAAAATTATTTATTACTTTAAAATATGCATGTATAGTGTATATAGAGAGGGCAATATTAGTGTTTATTCTGGAAAAAGTTATAAATATGTCCCACTGCACTGAGGGACAGTCTGCACAGGACAAAGGACCACGGCACGAGTGTTCTGATTAAACTGAAGTGCAGGCCTTTGCCTGGGCCATGTGTCCTCGGTAAAAGCCCCAGATAAGCAGCAGAATATTAAAAGCAGCCTGAAGCAGAGCCTTACCTGCACAATGAACATGGCTATGTGGTGAAACTCGCCCCGGCCACCCTGCTTCACCGGCACAGTCATGAAGAACTTACTGCCATCCTTGGAGAAAACGGGTTCTTCATTCTGTAAATGTAGCAATGTGTTAGTCTGGCATACCTCTCATTACACTTCTCAACAAAAGGTCAGCCTAAATTTTTTTGTCTCCTTGGTTTTGGTAGTCGCTGTGCTCATAAGTCCATTGGAGAAAAATCTTTCAGTTTTAAGTATATTCTGCTAAGTTTAACAAAAATGTGGTGTCTAAAGCTGAATACAGTTCATGCCATGTGCAATCCTGTCCTAAAGCACGGGTTAGAGCCCTTGCAGAAGGATCCCTCACCAAGAAAGCTCTGGTAATCTCATTCCTCACGCAGGGGGACTTCCCAGGACACTGTCCTTTAGAGACATACAAATAATGACAGAGACAACTCCTGCTGGTGAGGAGGAGAACAAAAGTTTCAATGGTTTGGACTCACTAAGTACATGTTTAACGCCCACTGATTTTGATAAAGCTGTATGGAAAAAATAAGCACATTGAAGTGATAGTCTGAATCAGGGTCTTACCACGAATGTTAGCCTGATGTGATACCATCTCTCCATGTCTAACTGCACAGAAGTATTAAATGAAAATGGCTTGCTATAAAAGCATAGGGGGTTTTTTTGTTAAAGTGATTTCTCATTTGCACATTGCAAAATGAAGCCTGAAATGTAGCTTAAATAGAATGTGTTTCATCCATTTATTGGACAGTTCTTCTGAAGCTATGAAAGTGGAATAATTGGCTGACATATTAGTTAAACATATTGTTCTGCGTATGAATTTAGAAATATTTTACTTTCGCATTCCAATTACAGCCCACGTGACCTCTAATCTTTGAACTCCTTCAGCTTTAATTTTGTGAGATCACTTTTAGATCAGAAACAAATCACAGTAAATACGACATGCCCGGAATGGGATTCATCTGGTCTGTCTTCAACCATCCCAGACTTAGGTAGTTAATCAGCTGTTCATCTAAATGCTTACTGAACTGAGTCCAGACACACCAGAAACTGAAGGGAATATTGCCTCCAAAACCCTCACAGGTGTCTCGGGATTTTATTAGCTTATAAAATAACACACAGTTAAATAAAAATGACAATGAAGCAATTACACATTATGCACCCAGAAATAGCATTTATACTGTACCTGTTTAGGAAGCCACAGGTCTGACTGCATTTCATATTTCTAAAAGAAAAAAAAAAAAAGAAAAAATTGCTTTTATGGAACAGCTATAGATAAAAAATATTTCCCACATTCAGCAAAAGGTCTCTAGCTATTTCATGGGGGTTTTTTTCTACTGTGTTACAATCTTCTTATCTTTTTGCTGGCACTTGCGTTGAAACAAATGATAATTTAATTACAATGTCAGCTGCTTTAGTCAGAGTTTTTGGTAGAATACCACAGGGGAACTAAGAATGCCATTTCAGTCCTTTCTGATTAGCTATCAAGAAGCTTTACACAGGCAGTTCTATTTGTTTTTTAGCTCTAGGCATCATCTGACAACTGGATATTTTAGGTCCTTCATCAACACTGGGCAAACAGCCAGCACCAAGCTCAAATTGTGAGATCTTTTCAAATCACAATCCCGGGCTTTAATGGGTTGTAGTGTGGCATTAGTGTTGAGAAAAAAAATAAAAACAAATTCTTGGGTTTTACTGTTTATACTCATATTTCACATCATGCCATCTGAAAAAAAAAAAAACCAACCCAAACAACCAAATATCATGCACGCATTGTTGGGAAAAAAAAAAATACATCAACTGCAAATTGTCATAGTCACAGTGAAGTAATGAAAATTTATTAGCTATAGAAGAATCTGCATGTATATGGCCTGAAAAATAAAAATCTGTAGCTATTGCAGCCGCTGGTTTTACACATTCCTTTTTGAAACTGAGGACATGTGCAACATCCCGAGAGGGAAAAAAAAATGTTTACAGCTGAAATCAAATGGTTTGATACAACGCTAAATTCTCACAATAAGGCCTTTCCTCATCCATTAGCGATTTCAAGAGCATCACCTTATCCCAGAGGGTGCAGTGTAGGAACCCTCCAGGATGATGACAGGCTTGAGCTGTGCTCACAACAGTGAGACTGCACCACTATCCTTCCTCACCCTCCTAAAAACGTCCTTTGCTGCACTGTAAGTATCCTGGAGTGGGACTCCTCAGTCTCTCTCTCTTACATTATGTCCTGGATTACAGCTCCCTGGATACCTACTTCAAACAAGTCCAATTGACCTTGGAGCACATAAAGGTTTCCCTCTCAGAAGCAGCTGCTCGCACTGGTTCAGGACCAACTTTCTTAATAAAAAGACAAAAGGCTCATAGGAACCAGCTGAAAAGCAACCAAATCTCCATAGTCACAATCTTAATCCATACTTTGGGGATTTATTCATAGTTTCTGAGTCAGGAAAAGCACCCTGCAGTATGCAGCAAAAGAGCAGAGGAGCTTGGAAATAATCTCTAACATTTCAATATGACTGACTTCAGTAGCAGACACTGATGGGAGCCTTTTGACTCAGAGGCCAACATTAATCACTCATAACCATTTACACTGCCAAATTATACCCTCTGCTTTGGAGCATCTGTTGGTACTGATATCAGCATGTACAGAAAATATTTATACTTTTAGCTGGTTCTGGGAAGAGATTGTGACTCAGAACGGGAAAGCAGCCAAGTGCATTCAAGATGCAAGATTGACTGTGAAAATGGAGAGATGTAATGCAGGAGTGTCAGAAGTCTGGGTCCAGGGGTGGAATGTGGCTGGATTCAAAGAGAAAAATGTATCTCAGCTTGGTTTACGTTCAAAAATGAAATACCCCTGTTGCCTTTAAATCTATTTTTTTTCCAAATTTATTAGAGTCGGCTATCAAATTTGAAGAAACCGTAAGAGTTTTACACCTTTTCCTTAAGTATATGTAAGTTGTGAGAGACAGGAAGATTTAAAATGAAACTCTGAAGGGGGGGAGATGCGAAACCAGTCAGCTGAAAATATCTGTCAGAGGACAAGCTTGTCACTGCTCTCCAGCTATACCCCGAGTACACGATGTTCAGCAACTGCAGTTTCCACTGAAGCTAATGAATGAACAAAGCTTAGTAATTCTGAAAATGTCACTCAAAGTTGCTAATTACATGAAATCATTTCACCACATTCGGAATCTTCTCACATCCATTTCCTCCCTGTTGACTAATTATATTCAGCTTGCAACTACTGCATCTGAAAACTGATTTCCAAAAATCTTTTTTCTGAATATGAAAACAAAATGTGGAAGAAACCTTGAAAAGAGACCTTGGGAAAAAAACCCAAACAACTTACCCTGGTACAAGCCCCAGTTGTGGTTTCACACACTGTAAGGATGGAGATATTCTGAGCTCTGTTTAACCATCTCACCACAGCCTTGGTGTTGCTTACCCATTTCACCATGGTGATGTAATATTCCCTAAGCAAAACATTTGAAAACACAATGTTCAGATCGCTGATATTTCAGATTAGACTTTAAGAAAGAAACAAACATATATACACTTCATTCAAATGCTGAACTTGTACTGCATGACAGTGCCAGTACTGAGGGATGGAGAAAATAATCCCAAATGCCCAGCATCTGTGTTCCTACAAGTGGGATGGCTCAGTCCATCAGTGTGATGTTCCCCTGGGAAATTTTTGCATATATACACAAACTTTACCAACTGTGAAACATATGCTTGCAAATACACACGAACTGTGTACTTTCCAGCCAGCTTAGCATCAAGCACTGAATTCCAACAGAAGCCAGTGTTTTCCCACACCAAATACCTCCAGAAGATGCACATCTTTGCAAAAGAATCCAGTCCTACTGCCAAACAAAAAAAAAAAAAGTTCTGTAAGTCTGTAATATTAGAGTGTGACAAGAGCCCACTTCAATATTATAAAATTACAAGTATTTTATAATGGAACTTCTGGATAAAAGGGAAATCCCTCTCACTACCAGTCTGTTCCTGTTTCTGTTTCAACAAATAGCTCATAATATTGGCCAAATTGTCTGTTCCTCAACAACCCTGGCTGAACACATGAGGCTTCCTGGGCTCATGGTAATGGAGGATTTGCCTCCCTCCTCCCAAAATCCTGCTGGGCTGTCAGGCTGGGGATGTTAAGAGGAAGACCCGTTGCAGTCTGTCATCCCAGCCCAGCTATTTCCTTCACTTCTCCACTGGTGGCAGCTGGCAGCTCTCACAGTCCAGCTGAGTTACGTGCAACAGTGGAGAGAGCTTGTCTGGAAACTCAGACCCCCCTTTAAAAAAAAGGGGCTTAGCTTGAATATAATTAGGCTTTTAATCTATTACTGATAGAGATCTCATTAGCCTTTGACAACAGGCTTTTAATTATACATTCAAAAGCCTCCTTACTGGATCAAAGATGCTAAGCAGCAGCAGCAGCAGCAGCAAAGCTGCACACAGGAGAGGCAGGAGACAGGAGCTCACTGCAGCTTCACCAGCCCCAGCCCGGTGCTGTGTTGGCAGAACATACCTGAACAACCCAGCATGCACAGCTTCCTTTGGCTTTCATATCTGACTTTTAGTAAAACAGATATTTTCACATGTGGATACCAGAATGATAAACAGAAACAGGGACTTCGAGTGTATCAAGTGTATTCCGAATCTAATATTTACCTTTTTTTTTCTTTTTTTNNNTTTTTTTTTTTTTTGTCTTTAACAAATGTTTAATCTTACTGAGGGGCGAAAATTCACGCCACAAGTAAAACAAGATCTACCATGACACCAGGTGACACAAGCAGGAAAGTAATCAGTTTGTGCCTCCTGATGCCATGATGATTTT
>VZTA01011653.1:0-12589 GCA_013398855.1 Mohoua ochrocephala
ATTATGTGAACCCCCCGGGAAAGTTGAGGGTCCACACGGTGACCCAGGAACCGAGAGGAAGGACTTCCGTTTGGCTGGGGGTTATAAGGGGGTCCCGAAGGGACGGGGTGTACAGAACAGCCAATGGGGAGAGAGGGAGAGAAGGGCGGGTGTTACAAACCAACTGATGGGGACAGAGGGACAGGCATGGGGGGTTTGGTTGCAGGGGTACATGAATATGCATAAGTGGATGGGCAAAGCTTCCTTCAGTAAACCAAGAAAGGTCTTTCTTTGGACCAAATCATGGTCTAATATCTTTTTTGACCTCCCCTTCCCAGCTCACTGCAACATAAATGAATTAATGAAATGACTTAGTTTTATTCAGTTTGGAAATCAGCCCTCCTCCCGATTGTCTTTGAAAGGCTGTGGTCAGTGTCATATCCATGAAGAGAGAGACCAATTGCTGCCATCAGGAAACTGAATGTGTTGCAGGAAATGTAGAGATGTCCTCACAAACCACACAGAACCAAGCAATTGTTCTGTGGAGGTAATTACATAACTGGATGCATAATCAAAGCAGCAAGATAATGGCTTTCTTGACCTGTGATCTTCAGTGCTGGGAGTGAAAAGGTAGCAGAAGCAAACAAAACTTGTTACTTTAGATCACTAAAAACATAAAGGATCCTAAATGGGGCATCAATATTAGCAGATCACTTAACAGGAAAGAAGAAAAAACTCAAAGATACATCCTTCTGCAAAATGACAATTTTCTAAAATTCAGACAACTTCTTACGAGAATATTCCAACTCTCTGGAACTTTGATGTGTTATGTCATCTTTTGTATGGCAGGAAATCCACAAAAAATATTGCATTCCTTTGGCAATATATTTAATGTCTCTGCCCCAACTCTTTCTGAAAGAGCTTCATAAAATCCGTTTTCTCCTTCTAGAATATTTTACACACTTACTTGATTTGTGTTTTCACAGAGATATTGAAAGAACCCGTGAAGTGTGTATTTTTTCAACATTTACTAAAGTAGCTGGCTTTCTTTCACCTGGTTAGTGAAGCTTCAGCACCACAATTCATATCCTGAAAGATCAAGGTGATGCAGACTTTTCCAACACCATTATGTTTGGGATTTGCCATCTATTCCAATTCAGCATAGTGATTACAAGAAGTGCTTTTTCCAGTGCTGGCACATTTAGAACTGTTGCAGCCTTGCCTGAGCTCCCCTCTGTCGACTGCTTCTGAAATACTGCCTTCAAGAGGAATCGGTAAGCTCCTGCTTGATTTCTGACTGGGATTTTGAGACTTTCCATGGGGCAAGGTCAGAAACAGCAGCCAGGGCTGCAGAAAGTTGCATGTACTCAGTCACCCTGTCCCTGCACAACAGGATGAGAAATATATGGACAACCCATCACTGAGCTGCAGCTCAGCACCTGTCAGGCGTGGAAAGGAGGGGACATAAAGAACTCATCTATGTCCTTCAACACACAAAAGCTAATAAGCAGGAGGCAGCCACTTCAGGTAAGCCATGCAGAGGAATATCCATGACAATTTCCCCTCTATTCCTATATAATCATGACAGCATAAGCTTTTAGTGTCTCATTGTCTAGTCTTTTGTGAAGTTTCAGTCAATTAATGCTGTTATCATCATTCCCTAATCGAAAACCTAAAAAGTTTCAGTTTCAAGAAACTATTTACCCTCTTTCTCTTCTCTTCTCTTCTCTTCTCTTCTCTTCTCTTCTCTTCTCTTCTCTTCTCTTCTCTTCTCTTCTCTTCTCTTCTCTTCTCTTCTCTTCTCTTCTCTTCTCTTCTCTTCCTGATGGATGCACTGTGGACAGTTTTCAACAGGGCAGACAGTTTTCCCATCTGTAACTCCTATATGGTTTTCTAGGAGAAAACAGTGCAATCTAGCCTAGGACAAGTCCTCTCCCTCCTTGTGTAGATGCCCCTCAAAATTTCTAGACCCACAGAGATATATTCATTATATAAAATTATAATGGATCATTACCTCTTTTATTCTTCCTTTTAGAAAAATCGCTCCTTCCCACAGTCCAATTTTTTTTCACTCTTCTCTGTGCTTCCAGTGGAGGTATTACAGTCTCAAGAGATGGGCAAAAATCTAAAACATGTCTAGGTGTCTCAATTTCTGAACTTCCGCATTGGGAATCAACCAGACAATCAACACAGAAGTGATTAAACTACTATCAATAGCAAAGGTGACTTACCCATACAGAAATATGTCAGCTAGACACTCAGCTACACTAAGATGTGAGATGATAAATGTACAAGATGGTGTTAGTGCAGGAGAGTACATGCAGTACTCACATTATTTCACAAGCTGCATCAAAATGTCTGAAATATGAAGCAATAACAAAAGTGTGAAAACCTTTGCACCTCTCCCAGAAAGCTATGGAGGAAGGTATGTCCCAGAAAGTTTTCAAGATTTCTGATATTTGATGGAAGAGTGAAGCTAACAATACGCTGTAAATTAAAATGGTATCATTCACAATGTCATCAGGCAGCTATTGAAAAATGAGAATTTCTTTGCAAAAAAAGGAGTACTGGCATACTTTTTCTGTAGTCTGGGGTGCCATTTGGTAACTTGTGTCATCAGGCAGTTCAGAGGAACAATGTAAGGAAACAATTTTTCTTTGTCATTTGCATGTGATTAAAATATCCATCTTCTATTAACTAAAAAGAGTGCATCGTGCTATTCCTGGAAGAGATACTTTTTGCCTAACAGTTTTGTAATGGTACTCTGAACATGCTCCTGTTTGTGAAAAGCTATTGACAGCCCTGTCTCCTAAGGGGGGATTTGCATATGGAATAAACACAACAGCAATGTATTCACTGCAATAGGCAGCTGTTAACTCTCTCTTATAAAAACCAAGGCCACCATTCATGTTTTGAAATCCTCTTTTATTTTCTCCTTCCTGTATTTAATCAATGAATGAAACTTTCATCATTGGTAAGATTGTGCTGCATTTCTGTCCTAAGCATCTGTGAAGCCTCTGTGCTCGTGATTTAGCCTGCACTGTAATAAACTTTCACAGATAGCCCTTGCCTGTATCCATAATATAAAGTATCCAAGGCACATGAACACATATGAAAATAAGAGAGAAACAGGATAATTATTTGTTCCTTTTGTTAGAAGAGCTGAAAGGCACACTGGGTTGGCAGAGACAAAGGGAATCAGAGTGGCAAGTTCTTTCCAAGTGTGGATTACAACATGTACAGACGGATCTGCATATCACAGATGAACTACCTTATACTTACCCGTCTCAAGCCTTCTCAGGCAGGCCTATGTTTATTTTTAAATTATTTTATATATGTCATACTAGAATGGGAAGTTGTAGGCATTTTTATGCAACTTGTGAACTTTCTTTTTAAGAACTTAACGAGAAAGAAACCAGAAGGAAGGTAGCACTATACACCCTAGCATACAGTAGACACAATTTGGCATTTTTCTCCCCAAATACTTTATCTTTTATTTGCGACGACTGCAACTGTAAGCCACCAAAACATATTTGGGAAATACTTCCCTTTATTGGAAAAGGGATGCTACAACAGAGTACTGATGGTGTTTTCCTTTGCATCCTTGTGTCGACAGTGGAAAGAGCCCTTCTCAATTTTTCATAGCTAGCCTATATAATTAGCATTCTCCCTGTGATTGCTTCATCTCATCCAATACTAGAGAAAACTTCCCCTTTATATGATAGAAACAGATTGCGTTAGAGAGCTATGATGATGTTATTAGCAAGGAAGGAGAGGTTGTGACATATACTTTACAAGTATTTTTTGAAATGCTATCTCTTTTTTGAAGACTCTTGTGTAGAAAAAAGGTACTGCTAACTGTAGGAGAAAGCTCACCAGAAAGTCAGCAATACGAAAACAATTTTCTCTCTTTTGAGGTTGCCTCATTCCTGCCAAGCAACAGGCTCAGCTGCAGATCTCTGCATCCCAGACTTCAAAGGCTGGAGAAAGGAGTCCTGTCTCTCCTGCATATGCACAAAAAGTTTTACACAATCACGCCTCATGTGTTGTTTATTAAAGGGATCCACATTAAATGAAAAACAACCCTGCTCATAGGCATATGTAAAAACAAATTCAGAAGGTAGAGATACAAAACAGTCACTTCCAGAGCTATCAAAGAAAGATGAGATCTGCACCTTGTTTTCAAAAGCTAGTTTTTTGGAACTTCAGGGCAAAATTTCAGACACAGTGGAGCTTATTTTTGAAAATCAGTACTGTGAGAAAATGCAGTGGTAGCACTTGCTTGCAGGAGTGTGCATTATCAAGGATTATAACTAAGTAAATGATTCCAAGTTTTGACCTGATATTTTCACTTCTACATTATGTGTAAATCAAGAAGGTCTCAAATACACAAGTCTCCTCTAAGACTTAATTCCATTATTCCAAAATTTTTATTTTATTTCCTAATTGAAAACAGCAGCAAATTTTATTCTTGTTGCCAATATGGATGATGCAGCATCCATTCAAAAGAGCCATTCTGGGGAAGGTTTGACGAGGGAGATAAACATTACCAAGTGAACTGAGTATTACAGAAATTTCGGCCACAAGCTTCTTTAACTGCTTTGCAATTATCTGGTAGAAAGCTCTTTCACTTTTTGGTGACACTAAATAGAAATTCTTCCTCAGTCACATTTCAGAGAAAATATCGTGTAATTAAGACTAATTGAAAAAGAAAAGGAGACTGGGAAGAATGAGGAATGCAGTTGTATTGATTAGCAGGATACAGACCACAGACCTACAGATATCCTGTAGCATTTTATAGTAGAGCTATAATACTTGCAGCATGAAAGAAAGTTGCTAGAATGAAAAAAGAGCTCCAAAAAATGACATTATTCAAAAAAATTTGGTCAGTGCAGACTGTTGTCATTCAACTGACAAGAGAAATGTATTATGGATTAACAATTATATAATGGTTTTGAGTGCAAGTTTGTGTTTGTGGGGGATAAACAAAAAAGAGCTTTGCATAAATCTAATACGTCATTAGACCACAGGGCTTCACTATTCTATTCCTGTGTCAGATTGACATGTTTTTCATGTCTTACCTAGATGCTCTTTCCCCAGGGAATAAACCCAAAAATCTTGCAGTAATAGGTTAATTATAAGGCTCTTTCCTGAGCCCAGAGCAGATTTCAGTGCTTGATGCAGAACTTTGCTGTAGCTGAGCAGTGTGGAGGCATGTTCGGGCAGTTCTTCTTTCTGCAGGGCTGCAGCTGTGTTATCAAGACTGGTTTCAAAATAGATGTGCTCTCAGCATATGCTGACATGCAGGTCATGCAGACAAGGATGATTATCAGCTATTATTCAAGAAGGAAGTTTCCAGCTTATGAACAGTAATGCTGGGTGCTGTGTTAACTTCATTCTATGCATAAGGTCTCGCCCATTATGTGGTCATTTATATAGTTAGAATTATCTGGCTTGCTGCAAGGAATATCACTGCTGCCAGCATGCCCAAGTATTATAGTGGGCTATTATTACATTTGGGCCCACTGTACTTTTCACAAGTGTAGGCAGAGACAGCTTCTGTCACCTTTCAACACAGGGATTGCATTTGCCCCACTCACATCTTCAGCTCAGGACCTATTGGGAAATGACACTTGCACAGAGCCCTTATAAAGTCCAAAATGGCAAGGTGTTACTTGGAGATATCAGACAGAAACGGCAGCCAGGGCTGTGGTTTTCATGACTTTTCCTGTGGCTTTTCTTACTGCCAGATACTGGCAGTGAACTCCTAAAAATATTTTATGTGCATATATATTTTCAAATAAGTAAATATAGTTGCAGACAGAAGACTGCAGGCTCAGGCCAGTGCAGAAGTGAGAGTGGCCATTTTAAGAAATAGTCAGAACTACACATCTTGGCATGGATATTGTTTTGAGGATGCACATGAACGTACTGTCCTAAATACAGATGTTTTCCGAAAACAGGTCTTTATTACTCTTATCCAAGAAACATAAGAGACAAAATACAGAATCTCTTATAGTTCACTTTAAACAATATTAAAAAAATTTCTATTCCGCATGAACATACATTGGCCTAAATAAAACTGTGTATACAGCCTATACCACTGACCTTTGGAAGCAGCCTCCATATAAGGTCTTAAATACTGGCAAACATTCAATTCTTTCTTTGCTTATAGAAGAAAGGGTAATTCATAGAGAAAAAGTAAAAATATTTCAGACCTAACTCCTTCCTGAGCTCTAGAAAACTTCATCTCTATTCTTTCCATAACCTGGTTATCAGAAAAAGAAACCCAGATAAGGAAATGAAAAGATGGGTATGCTACAGTGCCTCTCACTTATTCAGCTGACATGACATAAATCTCTAGCTCACCTCTGCGTCTTGATAGCGTTCTGCATCTGGGGAGCCTGCCCGATCTATAAAAACACTTAAGACACCAATAATCAGAGAAAACAGCAGCAACCAGCATCATCAGGGTTCTACTATCTCTCCATGGCTGGGAAAAGTCCATCTTTAAGGATTTTAAAAGTATTAAAGAATTTCAGGTCCAGTACATTCTAAAACAAGTAGTGCAGAAACAGCCTGCAATAAGCCCTCCTCAACATCAATTAAGCATGGCTACAGTAACTCATCTTGAGCAAAATAACCTCCAGGGTAGACACAACCCTGGCCACCAGCATAACATTGTAAGAAGCCGTCTCCACCCAGATCCTGAGGAAAAGGAAGCACAGCGAGACAAGTCAAGATTATGGAAAGGCAAAGTGAGGCAACTTGTAGACCCACTGTACTGGAAGCCCATTTAATTAGAAAAGGTTTACTTAGTAAACTGCAAATACACCCTTCCAGCCCAGTATCTATGTCTGGGTGGGGCTTTTTGCACAGCTGTCTCTTGTTTTTCTGAATAAATCACATGAGAAGCATTCTCTGCTGCAGGATGGGGGAATGTTCCCTTGTGCTCTCATCTGCCTATTCAGAAGTCCTTTGAGTTTGCTATTGGAAAACAAACCAACACCTGTTATCCAACGTATGCCTCTGTTTCCAGCTCTCTCAGTGGTCCTGCACACTACTTAATTAGAAGACCATGTATTTCAAACTCTAGCAATAGCAGAATTTAGTTGCATTTTAGCCCAGAAATGAGGACACCAAAATTAGAGCAATTGTCTGAATAATAATTTTTTTTGTTTGTTCCACTTAATATTCAAAATCAAAGTGAAGTGGCCTCTAAAAGACAATCTAATATTTATAGCGTGTATGATTATAAAGCACTTAGGCTGAAAATTATGTTGCAGATGTTCATGTGGGAACTCAGCAATGCTGAAAAATTCCAAAAGGAAGCAGAAAAAAATGAAAATAAACTGGAAACTGACCAGAAGATCCTTTATATGTAAAAACCTTTTATGCAACCATGTTTTTGTCAGAATGTGCTGACTCTAATTTCAGTTCTCCAAATCTGAATATTAAAGTGCCTCAAAGAGAATAGTTACTTATCTATATGAAATGGAAAGAAAAAACAGAGCAGCTAAAAAGACTGCCAATTCACTAGGGCACAGTTCCATGTCAATCAAAGATTAAGGGAAAGCTTAATCAGTACCTAATCACACAGCATTGTTGAAGGAATGTCCAGTGACACCTGGGCTGGTGGCACAGGTGTGTACAATGTGTGCACAGCATAAACTTGTTCTGGTTCTATCTGGAGCAATTATTTTCAGGCATTTTTGAAAGAATGACATGAAAATCACTTCAGTCCAGAAATGCACTCTTGGAAGTCATGCATCACATGGGGAATACTTGGAGACCTGAGAGGACCATGTCAGCTACTGGAGGATGGACACAGGTTAAACTGGACACAGGAAACTGATCTCCCCTTCCTGCTCACAGGTTTCCTTGGCCTTGAAGACCACCACAAATTTCTATATAGAAATCTGAGAATAAAATGCCTAATAATATGTATTTGTGAAATGCTCCTTAGAAGCATTAATTCCCTTTTAAATACATTAGTAAAATTCCTTTCAATCCTATCTCTCTTCCTATACTGCCATCCTCTCCCAGGCTGGGTTAACTAGGATATGTATTTTTGCATTTAAATAAACTAGATAGATAAAATGGAATAGTATGACAGAAACTATTTTATAAGACCACAAAAGAGTATAATACAAAAATTCACTTGTTGACAGCGTGTTTCTCCCCACACTCATGTTAATAAAATCTAAAAGACCAAAATTTACCGTATGCCCAGTCAAGGCTAGTTTTCCTAGAAATGTTTCTAACCACCTTATCCTATTCATATCTCATTTCTTCTGTGATCTTTCTTGCTCCTCCATCTGTCAGGTCATAGAGCTATAACATTGACCTTAGGAAATGTCACCTTGTTCCAGAGAAAATGAATCACTTGACAGGCATCCAGCTCAGGCAGCAGTGACAGGGGGAGGTGGGAGAGGACAGGGGTAGTGGGTAAACGCTGATCCACTCACACTGCAAATTACTGCAGGTGCCTAAAACTAGTCCAACTATTCTGGCTCTTTCTAAAGCAAGAAATCAGGGAGAAGTGGCCTACAGGCAATGTTCCATGGAAACAAAAAGAGCTTATGTTTGTACTGCAAGGTGACTCAAGGCAGACCTTTTGCAAGGAAACAGGGATTATTAAGTAATTTTGGGAAATGTCACATTTTATCCCCATAGAAAAATGAAGCAAGAGAAATTAACTCAGTCACATCAGAAACTACATCTTTGCAGAATAGCAGATGTACTGCAGTGAGGCAGCATAAGCAGAGACCCAAAAGCACATTTAAAAATTGGAGTCTAGAAAAATTTCAGAAAAATTATTTTAGTCCATTTGGTCAGGCTGCATTTAGAGAACATAATGATGATATGTAAATACCAGAACTAGGAAGCAGAACTGGGCCAGACCTGATGAAGCACCTCTTTGTTATTCAGCAGTGCATTTATTTTACAAAATTAGGCAAGACCAAGAAAAATGGGCTGATGGGAAGCAAATGCTCCATGCCGTGACTATTTCGGGCTTAACAGACTGTTATCCCAGCTGAGCATCTCCTCAGGCTGGGTACAGATACTTCCTTGTCATAATCTCTGGCAAATTCAAACTTCCTCTCCCAATCTATGTTCAAGCTCTATGTTTCTAGTAAAGTTTATCACAAAATCTCTGATAAGGAAATGAAGAGCAAACATTGGCAAATTTTTATTTCTGTTCTGAAATCTCGTGTGAAATCTTAAGGTAAAAAGCAAATACATGCCTCTGTCCTTCTGAAGATGCCCAGGCTTACTTTTTTGTTGCTTTGCAACAAATGACTTGTGCAGTCAGTCAATTTTGTGGATGCAAAATAATCATGACAATGAGCAATCAGTTGACTGATCCCAGAAATGAGAGGCAGAATGGAATCCAAGTGATACCAGAACAGCAAATGTTAAGGCTGAACTCAAAATGGATTTAATGAATCTAATTCCAAACCTGATCTTCACTTACATCTGGTTGCAACATCTGAGACAGTATTGTCATAATCTGTGTTGTTAATTACTACTTAACCAATGGAGATGAAGAAATTTTAATTCTGTTTAAGATTGCTCAAGTGTGAAATGTGCCCTTAAAGCAGAATGATACGTATCAGACTGTGAAAACATTCTGAAGATTTGCATTAAATGAAAAAATCCGAACAAACCAACCCAAACACCTTTTCTGCTATTATTCTCTTAATTTCTAAAATTAAAGAGTTTAAATTCTAACTCATAAAAACCTGTTTTGTTCTTCTGTTCTGCAAGCTATTTGTTTGGTTGTAGAACTTTATACTATCATAAACACTGGCACAAATTTCACGTTTTAATTAGTATGTATTTAAAGAGCAGAACATGAAGCATACAGTCACTCTGATGATTTGTAGCCAAGGTTTGTTTGAACAAAAATAGCAAATATTTTTTGCTTGCCTTTAAAGTTTGAGGGTGGCTAATTTCTGTTGCAAACTAAGACTGGTTATTCAAAGTACTCAATTCATTTAATTATAATCAAAACCAGATGACATTCAAAGTCAAACACAACAAAAAGCATTAGTAATGTAAATGCTCTTTGAGTCTGATGTATAAACGACTTCACTTCCAGGCTGACTTTTTACATACAGTAGTTTCACTGAAATTGCATTAGGTCATGAGTCTGTTCTTGAGTCAAAGGAAGAACGTTCTTATCATCCTCTTCTTGCTTATACTGCTGACACAAGACAGACTTGCAGCCAAGTCTTCCTCGCAAATTCTGAAGTGTTACAACTGGTCCCAGAGTGTGAGAGAGCTTCTGTATCACTGCCAAAGGTTGTGTTTTTGTTAGCGCAGTCTACTTGTGTGCTACTACAGTGATTTAAAGCTTGCTTTTAAAAGCACCAGATTGTAATTTATATCTTCACACTGAAGTTGATTACAACCTGCTGTTACACGTGGCACTTGACTCAGTCATCTTCTCCAGCTATTAACTGAGCTAGGTTTTAGCTATAACCCTGGAGTGGATGATGGAAACCATCATTTTTTCACAGCTTTGCTTTGAACAGGGAGTACTATGAGCCTGGAAAGCTGTCAGTCTAACTTCCTGAAATTTTACTCATCTGTTAGGTATCTTATGTAAGCCCAGCTGACGTGCTGTAAACAGTGGAAATTCTTTTCTTGTAAATTCAGAGACAGATTCAATAACTTAAATTGTGTTCTTCCTTCTTTTCTATTCCTCAATTATTTTCTTTTACTTGAGTGTTGTGGGTGTTGATCTCTCTGTCCTTTCTCACTACATGAGAATATAGTGAAGTTATAAATACCACAGGGTGCTGGGAGTTGCATTGTCTGGAATAAAGGCGCGACATCTGCAAGCTCCTTCTAATAACATTAACTGCCGTCACTGCTTGAGTGGGTGAAAGTTATAAGATAACCACAGCAATCTGTAGTTACTATTACACCGGTCTAAACTAGAAGCTACTGCATGGTAGTTTTACTGCTTTTCTTAGCAGTTAGAAGACAAAGTCTCTTGGCAAAATCATCTATTCCTGTACCCAGTACACCATCTTTTCATTCACCGGTGCACTGCAGTGCCTCAAGATATGGTTTGTTACTGTACCATGTGAATTCTACAAAAAGAAATTATTTTTAGAAGTAAGTTCCCCTTGGACAAAACCCATAGGTTTTGTCACATTGGTCAGCCTTGCCATTACACAACAGTCTAGCACATCTGTAATATCTAAGCAACTTTTTCATGGAACACTGGCGTGAAAGGCAATACATACACTTTAGGAACCTTATTCACAAGGGCGAATTGTGGCATCCTTACCAAGGAGCTGTGCTTCCACTGGTAAGAGAAAAGTGAGCTGTTTTTAAAAATGGCCTGTCATTGTTCCTAGTTTTGTAGCTGTCTGAGGCACGAGAGTGCATAGCCTGATTTCCTGTTAACACTCGTCAATACTTCCCTGTTGCCACACTTGCCAGTACTTTTATCAAATTGTTCCTATGTTAAGTATATGCTTGATGGAATTCTTGATTTGATAGCACTAAGAAATAAAGCAGGGATTTCTCCTAAAACAATTTTTCCTTAATCACATAAAATACAGGTGTATATATAGACACAGCAGGGGGATTTCCTACAAAATTTGAAAGGAACAAAAACAATTTCAAGACTATTGTATAGCAAGTTCCACTTTTTGCTGACAAGCAAAGACCATTTCCAAAAGGTTCTTGGGATTAGTGGTACTACATGAGGCAGTTCTCCTCGAGGTCTGTCACACAGTATGCTGCAAATAGGTGGTTATCCAAAGAATAGCAACACAGATGCTAAGGTTACAAAAAGAATGCTTTTGAGATATTTTTCAGTGCAGAGGCAAGCCAGGGAGGTTGCACAACCCCAGCTAATCACCCAGGACACAACTGAACTCGTAACTAGTGACAGCATGAGAAAACAGGCAGAGTGCTCAGATATTTAAACGATGCCATATCAAATGATTCTGGCTCTACTCAATATAAGAGCAGGATAAGAAAGAGTTTACCACTTACTTTAAAGTTCTCTGTCTGTTTTGCAATCATTAACCAGGTAGTCATTGCAAAGAGTTGATGATGTAAATGAACCACCCATTTTGCAAATAGAAAAATGACTGCTAGTGTCACAGCAAGGACAAAAATTCAGAATGACTGTCCCAGTTTTACACTCATCCCAACAGCATTTCACATTAAACTATTGCTTGTAAAAATGTAGAACTGTGAAAAATATGTTGGGTTAACCCACACCAGCTGAGGATTTTACAAGTCTCAGAGCTTGGCAAATTCACAGGTATAATTTTAACAGCACAATATTTAAAGGCAAACAGCAGGCAGACAATGTGGATTCAGGTCTCTATTTCCTGGTTTTTTTTTTCCCCTATGTTTACATGCTTGAGCTTTGCAAGCTACTCCCATATTTAAAAAAAGATTAAGACATTATTTTGCCCCAATTACACATGTAACAGCATGTGGTAGGTTTAAAACTTAGTTTGATGGGCATGTTGCTAAACCACTGAGAAAGCTGGCAATGCCTCTGCAATGTGCATATTTAAAGATTTGCAGGCCCCGGAGTTTTGGCTCTCTACTTCCTGCTTCCCCAAGGGGG
>VZTA01011653.1:13157-31163 GCA_013398855.1 Mohoua ochrocephala
TTTTCTCTATAATTCATTAAAGTGCATGGGGGGATGTAGAAATTCACATGCAGCCTGTGAAAAGAAGGTGTGTCCCAGTCTGAGGAGTCGCCCCAAGACAAAGTGCCAGAGCCTACAGATGCTGTGAAAGGCTTTCTAGAGATTGAAGAAGAGAACCTTTGCTTTCAGGCTGGGAGAGCTCATCCTTGGAAGACTGAAACCCCATAACTGGTTTGACCCATGACAACAGTGTGGGAAAACTGCAAGATTCATGGGAGAGATTTTCTTCACTGCCCCACATTCGAGTGGGGCTGTTGTTTGTGGAGGTTCAGAACCACACTGGAGAAGTTCACAGAGGACTATCTTCCGTGGGAAGAGTCCCATGGCACAGCAGAAGGAACTCTTTTCCTTAAACATAAAGAAAGACTCTTAAGAAATGAAAACACTGACTAAACCTCATGTTTTGTTTCCCTTGTGTGGGTTGGTTGGAAGGAGGGGGGTACTGGAAGTAAGGGGTAATTCTGGAAGTTTGCTTCTATTTCTTATTATTTCTTTTTACTTTTACTTCAGTTAGTAATAAATCCTCTTTATACTGTTAAGTCTGAGCCTGTTTTGCCTTGAAGTTCTTCCATGATTTCCTCAATAATCCTTATTTCATCTCACGAAAATGAATTTTTAATTTCCCCTTCTCTGCTTACCTATAGCAGAGGCAAGTAAGTGAATAGTTTGTTGGTGCTCGGTGCATAACCAGCCTCAACCCACTACACAGCACTAAAGTAGGTCAGTGCCATTTATTAGAAATGAGTGTTTTAGTGCAAACAATATATTTATCTTGTTGCCCTTAGGGGAAAAATATCTACAGATTTTAATGGAAAAAAAGAAACTTTTCTACTAGATTAGATTTTGAACACAAATTTATTAAAAACTTTCCTTTTTTTTTCTTAATGAACCTAGAAGGTGCCCTTCTTGAACCATAGAAACTAAACAAACTTTGTCTCTGAGCTATATGGTGTTAAGAAACGAACTAAAAGTAAGAATATTTCCTTGTCTACAGTGTGCAAGGTATAAGTAGAATTAGATATGTGACTTTTATAAGTTTACGAGTTGTTCCTAGCCCAGATTCAGGGTTAGTTTCCCTGTGCAGCACAGCAGAGATTACCAGGACAGGCACAGAGGCAGTAGGTGACTGACAGGGCACATTGAAGACGAGCAGAACTGCCTACGACTCAGAGATACCTCTACTGAAAATATTTCCACTCAGTCTGTATCAGGCAGCAAGTGAGGTATAAACAGAGCAAAGACAACTCTTTAAGTAGCAATGCATTTATTTTACAGCCTGCCCACCCTGGCTGCTTCCTCCATTAGAGCACTTTGCTGTGCTCCAGGAGCTCTCCTGAAGGTAGTTACATTTATGAACTGTTTGCTCTCTGCTCGCCTTGCAGCCAGCATGGCACAACCATCACTCATTGCAAGGGAAAGGGAAGCTGGTGAAGAAAAACAGCTCTCCCCGAATGCCCTCATAAATTCACAAGGAGAAATAACTGTGCAGCACTACTCAAACCCTTTAGTTTTATTAATGGCAGGAAGGCAGTATTTCTTTCCAATAAATCTCCTCCAGCTTCCCCTTCTGGTTGAAATGGAAGATGCTCCATGTTGGACAGTTCTCCTGGCCTCATTATTAGAAGTCTTACAAAATATTAAATCGTGTAATCTGATTCACAGGACTGCCTGTGGCAGAAATACACTCTCAGAGAACAAGTAAGTAATGTGGGCGTTTGAGCACCAGCAATCTTCCCTGAAAGAAGGGCTACAGTGCAAGTGTAGCTGTGATATTCTGCAGTGGCTGATACAGCCAGCAGACCTATTCCTGCCCTAAACTAGCCTTTTGAACTTGCACTGCTCAAACATTTGTTTGTTTTGCTGTTTTTCCAAAGCCTCAGAGCATAAACAGGTTACTGAAACATGGAATGTGGTGTTATTAGCAAGAACGTCACAGATTCATTTTTTTAATTACAGATCTCTAAGTGGGAGGTTCATTACGACGTTTTTTGCAAAAGCTGAGAACAAGTTTGCAACTCTCACATGTGTAGCACATGTTTTGTTCTGCTTTCTTTTCTTTCCCCATAAGGAACATACTCTCCTAAAACAAGTCTTCTTTTTTTTTCCTTTTTTAGAGGAGGCTGAGTGAGACAGTATGGAAATGGCATTAAAACACATTTTCTGCAAGAGTAATGTGAAGTCTACCTTGCACAGCTTAACATTTTTAATCACTCCCAAGTACATACCTTATGTGAGGAATAGAGCTAAAATGATGTGTTTACTGAATGGTGGCAAGCCTAAAAAAGCACAAACTGGATGAACGGATACTCAAGTATCTGCTTAATTACAGTTAAATATAGGAGAACATATATAATTTCAGCCTTCAATACCCGCACCTGGCACTACCCACTTTAGAGCTTTTTGTGAAAAGCACTCCAAGGCATCAGCTTTCAGATGGCCCTGGAAATGGGAAAATGGAATTTATGAACCGTGTGGATGGACCAGCCACTGGGATGACAATATCTCCTACAATAGTAAGGGTGCTGATATTGATCTACCTACTTTTGTACTACTTCATTGTGTTGCATAAATGTTATGACTCAACACTATGGCCAGTTTCTGGATGTGTGGAACCTTCTGCAGGAGGTGTCCACGTCTGGAATATTCTCTTTCTCATCACTGAATTTCAGGTCACTTTAGGTACAGAGGATACAGGCCAGTGATGCTATGCACATAGTGAAAAAAAAGATAAAAACCAAGGTAAAAAAGGTAAAAAAGACCTATTGCTAAAACAGCAGAAAGTAACTGTGTGATAGAAGAACTTGGAAAAATTAATTTTTAGGTAACCTAGAGGCAACTACTTTACAAGTTGTACTAGTTTGAAAACAAACCAGTGGGAGATCGCAAGTCAGAATTACAATTTAATAGGAAAATTAAAATAAATGCAATAGTACAAGAACACTGACAGAGTCAGGATGCAACCTGACACCCTGTTAGTCAGGGTGGTGGTAGCAGTCCAGGTGAAGTGGTCCTGTTGAAGCGGTGATCCTGTAGAAGGGTCTGGTCTTCACCTGAAGGTCCAGTGGTAGCTCTTGTCCTCTGGGAATCCAGTAGGTAAGGGCTGAGTGCGGTGTTCCAAACCTCAGATTATATCCAGGTAGGAATGCTTGGTTCCTCCCCCTGGGCGGAGCATCTCACAATGGGATGATGTAACTTTATGAGTCATGCAGTGAGGCTTGATAGCCCATTAACAGAAAAAATATCTCTCTGGAGGGAGTTATCATGGATGTGTCATGGAAGAGCTAAAGAACATTGCCCCACTTGGTTTTAACAGATGGTGATAGAATACATACTTTTGCTTACATCTTACATTGTAACCTAAGACACAAGTACATAATACAAGAAACATATCATTGGGGAGGCAGCAGCTGGGATGAAGCATGCAGGAAAAACTTACATTTTTTCACATGGATTTGCAATTGATGATGGGGACACTACAATGCATACAAGGTCACCTCACGTGTCATTGAACTGCAGTTGCCTGTAGAGTGGAAGGTAGTTACCAATTAAGAGCAGATAACAACATTATAAAAACAACTTTGAGCAATGGATTTCAAAAAGCTGTAAGGGGGAATTTTAGGTAGGCAGAATGTAATTATCCATTTGGAACTCAGCCAGATACACATAACTCTGAACTCCGCGTTTGCTGCCAATCTAAATAACACCACATCCCCACCATTTGCAGTGGCAGGACTGCTAGGCAGCTCACAGATTAAGCACTAGGTACCTCATGAGCTATTTGCAGGATGGCTATAGCAAACCCTGCGGTCTGGGAAGGAAAAAGCCAGAAAAAAAGCTAGAGAAGTATCAGGCAGTGTGACAAACACTCTGTTACTTTGAAGTCAAGGGCCAATCCTTTTTCACACATTAGAGATATAAAAAGTTATTTGGCATATCAGCCTTCTTGAAAGCAACTGCAGCCATCTGGCTTTCCTTCAAACCTCCCGCCCAGACAGCTCCTTTATGTGGACAGCCCCTGGGGAACCTCACACATTGCTGACAGTTCCAGCAGATGGGTGCTTTCCTCTCCCTGTTCCTATCTGCCTGTGTCCCTGCTTTGACTCACAGTAGCTTTCTGTTTCCAGACATGCTGCTGAAGCTGGAAACAAGTGCCAACTGAATCAGGTCTTTTCAACAAGACACACTTTAAACTATGTTCGCAGCACTTAACAGGCCATCTCACAATCCTCTTGGCACGTGCTCTCAGTCTGTTTTCCTGCAACTACTGGATTCTCCACACTGTGCTATTCATTGGAAGAGACAGGCGTATTATCCATGTTAGCCACATGGGCTGGAAAGCAGCCCTCAGAGCCCATCCAGATCACTTTACCTCCTTAGTGCCGTATCCAGGACGCTCTTTTTATCCAGCATATTTAAGCACCATTTCAGAGAGGAACATAGTACATTTAGAGCTAGTAAAACCCTCCCCAGATCCTGAACTGTTTTCTCTCCTGACTTACTAGACAGAGTATAAATGATTTTTGCTGGTTTCTGAGTACTTTGTCTTTCTACGAATGGTTAGAGCTTGAAGAACAGTAGTCAACCACAGAAATTCATAAGGGAAAATATATGATACTCTGGGAGCATGTTTCTTGCTATCCAAATTCGAATTATAGTTGTATCATTTATAAACATATAAGATTTATGTATTCTCCTTCATTTCCTGCTTCAAGGGATGAACCTGTTCTGAATTGAGAGCTTGAAAGGAAACTATTGTGAGTTTATGCCCTGGAGTTGTTGAATTTAGTGGCACAGAATAATTTTCACTAGCCAGGACCCCTAAAGTTCCAATGTCCCACACAAGAGCAGGGCAAACTTTAGAGGTGGATCAGGTTGCTCTGGGCCTTGTCTACTCAAGTTCTGCATATCTCCAAGGACAGAAGGCACCACAGATACTTCTTAAAGAAATTCAGAGACATGCAGACCACAGGTCTCATAAGGGTACCAATTCTGCAGTGTGATGGTAATAGTTCTAGGGAGATACTCACTGCCAAAACACCCATATTTATATCCTAATCTTCCTTTAGGCAAAAGAAAAGGTGAGGGACTTGCAAAGGATGATTTGAGAGAATCTGAGATAATACAAGGAACCTGTCTCTTGTAATTATGTGAACTGTCTAGGGAAATAAATGTACAAGGTCAATGCTTTAAATTAAGTATCTACACTTAGGAGATGCAAATATCCAACAAAGGATAAATAACAATTTCTTAAATATCCAGAAAACCTTGGAAAAATAGCACCATCCACTATCACATCCACTATGGATGTCCAGAGTTTAAACTGATGAATATATTTAGAAATCTCCCCAATTTCAGACTGCCCTCCTTGTTTAACACAACTGAGCCAGTCAGACACAATATAAAATGCAGGTGTTTTAGAAGAGGTGGGCATGACCTGAGAGCTACAGCCTTTTATTCAAGTAACTTTTTTTTTTTTTTTTAGAGCCACTTGAAATTGTACTAGATAGTAAAAAAAGGATAGGGGAAGGAATAATGTTCTCTTTCTTCTCTCAGCATTGTAAATCCACTCATACTCCAGATAGGTACAGAATAAAGGGCAAACTTTTCTGCAGCCAGAGATGTCTCTAGTTTGTGTGGCCTGTGTGTTTGTTTGTCTCTAGTAGTGTGGCCTAGTTTTTAATTACAGTCTAACACATGTTTAGGGCTGTTAACCTAATTAGCTACCTCATCAGAAGTGAGACACCTACATTATGTCCAATACAAAGTAGTTAAGCTATAGTGGAATGATTCAGAGAAGTTTTGTTGGAATCAAAGACATAATCAAAATTAATATTCAGGAAAGTATGACACATGTTTTCATTCAGAATTTAGCTGCAATGCCTTTAATGCAACTCCTTTGACAACATTTTCATTTAACTAAACACAGCCTTTTTGAAATTGACTGCTAAATTTTTAAATGTGAGTTTAATTGGAAGGTCAGTTAATGGACACAACTAATCTGGAATCATATATTCAGATCAGGATATGACCAAAAAAATGGTCAGCAAAATAAAAACTATGAATTTTTCATTAAAACCATAGCAGATACGTGAAAACTCTGTGTGACGGTGTTGAGGTGGATCCATCTTCTATTGCAACACATTTCTATGGCACTGTAGTAAGGATCGGTGACCCCAGCCTGATGAGAGAAGGCTGTGAGAGATCCAGCCAGACCAACCCCAGCCACCTCTGGCAGAGAGCAGAGTGTGTGTCACAAAAGAGACGTGAAGCTCCAAAGGGAGTGTAGACCACAGTGTTTCTCAGCTGCATCAAGAGGGGGTGAGCTGTTCCCACAGGACTGGTAGTAAGGATAAGGATTAGAGGTGAAGCTAACTTCCCACACCCCAGTAAGTGCCAAATAAATCGTTCAGAGGTTAATGGCTGTTATTTGACTGTCAGCAAACAAGAGCCACAGCTACACTCAGGCATATTGGATAAATTATTTAAACTACAGCAGTACAACTCTCATAATTTCCTGGCAGAAATCTTTTCCCCCACTCCTTGACAAACCCCAGTTTGGAGTAGAATCCAGATATGGCCATCTCCGTGTGTTCTGTACTTTGCCTCCTCACTGCCCACCATATCACCGACAGAAATGAACTAATTTTTTTTAAGAGAGCCCATGTTGAAAAACTGTGATGGCAAAGTCAGGCTAAGGAGAGCGAGAAGCCATAAAGCAGTTACGTTACATAGTTTACTTGGAAGAACTGCTATCAAGTCCACTAAACAGTGTCCATGTCACTGAAAAACCAACAATAAATACAGAATGCTGTGCTCTGTGATTTTCTACGCCAATTATTCCATCTGCCATTTATAAGTAGATTTTATTTAAAGGATGGCACAAGTGTTTGAACAGGCTAAGTGGCAAGGAAGCAAAGCATTATAGGACATTTTCATTTTCAGACTCCTGGTTGTAAAGCAATATAATCTTTCAGCAGCCAACACTGCCAGAGAAGTTGATGTAGGTTTTTATGTGAGCTTTCAAATGCAAAGAAAGACTTGTAGCCAAGCAACACATTTGAACAAAAAAATGCTGGTGGCACTGCAAGAGAAGGCTCCCAAAGCACTCCATTAGCACTTGCCATCTAGAGCACTAGAGGTTCAAGCTTGCTTAGGTCACTCTGTGAATGTGGCTGGACAGGAGCTGGTGTTTAAGTACCCAGGAACAGGAGTGTCTGTCAGAGCGGCAGCAGCATTCGGCACAGTTGTCAATCTCTGCTGGGGATGAGCTCCAGATGTTACAGGTCAGGCTCAGAGCTGCGTGGGAGCTCACAGGGCACCTGCAGGGCTGTCCCTTGTGTTAACACCTGTCCCTTGTGCTGCACAGGTGGTGGTTTCAGCAGAGCTTACTGCTAGACGTTTCAGGAGATCAGCAAACTATAACCGAAGCCTTATTTTCAAGTATTCTTGGCAATGTGCGGCTTTTGCTGAGAAACTGCGAGGCAGATTTGCAACAGAGCCCAGGATGGGGTCTCAAGTTCCTGACAATCTGCCACCTTCCCAAGGAAGATTTTTCTGAAGAAATCTGTCCTACCTTAGCCATTCACCATCATTCACCTGACAGCAGCCCAAGTATGATTAGAAGAAAGTTAAAGCCAAGAGGTTGAGTTTTCAGCAGTGTTTCTAAGTCACAGGTGGCAGAAAACTAGTGCCCTGTCAGGGATCACTGAAAATATTCCCCCTGCTGTTTTCCATAAAGAGAACAGAAAACTGAATATATATGAGAAAGCAAGATACAGAATGGCCCCAGCAGCTTTCCTGACCTTTCCTTGCTTTCTCTGTGCTCCCTAATAGCCCATTCAGTTCTCAAGCTCTCCAGATGCAGAAGAGCAGAGGAAGAAGGTGCTTCTGAGCAATGAAAGTGAACTTGCAAGCAGGCTAATCTTAGGAGCTGCAGCCACTTCATTTTCCTGGGCATCTGTCAGTGCATTCATCCATGCTACTCTGATGCACAGAACTCCCTTCCTCTGAAATGTGTTAACACAAGGTTCAGTAATGGCTCTCTTAAGCAATTCCATTGCACATGGCTGTATATAAAGGAAGATGACAACAGTGACACTCATTTGGTTTTCTGGCATGAAGATTTGTGTCTCAGTGGATTTATATCACACATAGACTCTGTTCATCCTCCTGGGAAAAAAGAATATCTTTTTTCATGTTATCCGGTATGACTTCACTCATGCTTTCTGATTGAAATAACTTGAAAAACACAATCACAGTTTTACACATACAGATGGAAAATGGCACTTAGGAAAAAGGCCAGGTTAAAGAGCAGATCAAGCAGTTGAGAGAGGCTGCAGATAAGAATGTTACAGAGTAACAGTTCTCTTGGCCTGTTTAGAGAAAGGGAATTTTATTCTTAAGTGGCAAATTGAAATCTTAAATTAGGAGAAAAATCTCAGGCTCCCTGTTTAGTTCTCCCACGGTTAAAAAAGAAAGGGTTTTAAAATCCATTTCATATTCTCAGTCCTCGTCTACGAAACCCCCTGTGAGATATACTGCAGCAGAAAGAGGCAGCAATAACTTCAGGGCCTCTGTGTCTATTTTGCAGCCAGTGAACTTGTCAACACAGAGAGATTTACCATTAAGCTCTAGCAGTATAGCCTATTCTGGCATAATTATTGCATAACGATTTTCTTTGACTATTCCACAGGAAAAACCAGCATGTTTATAGCTAATCTAGCCTTTATTTCAGTCACAAATGCCAAGTTAGGAACAAGCTAAAGTAAAATTTAAATTAATATTTCTCAAAATCTTATCCATCTTTTCCACCTCCTGGTAGAAGTGGGATTTTTTGATAATCTCTCCTTTGCATCATCTCTTACCTCTCCTCTGTACTTGCACAAGCCATCTGCAGTATAATACATCTCAACATTAACAATTGGGTTGCCTTTCCTATTTACCACACCTAGGACATACCAATACTGTGCCATTTTCACCTTCAAATCTGCCCCCTTTTACAAGCATCCAGATAAAACAGCCTTGCAGAATTTTCCAAAACCACTAAACTTCAGTTCTAACAATTTTGTTGTAGCAGTAGGAGGAATGTAGTCTCCAAGCTTACTAGGACACAATTTAGAAATTTCAAGTGGCTTATTGAATTGCACAGAGAAGATGTGTTCCCTGCAGGAAGCAACACTATGAAGGCAGATAGACATTTTCTGCACCGACACATTTCTGAGTGCTCTGCAGAGCCACCCCTGCCCAGCAGCCCAGGCTGGGGGCCTCAGGGACCGGGCTCCCACAGGAGGGGGGGGTTCCTGTAGACCTCCTGACTATGTGGATGGAAAACACCTTGCAATCCCCATGCTTGGGGTTCAGAGATGCTTCTCAAAGTCCAATCAGACTCAGAGTAGACACCCACAATGCCTCCTTGTGCCTGTCATCACAGGAGAGAATTTGCAATTAGATGCAGAAGTGAAGGGAACCAACTCCTTTCTATTCCAGTCACACACATCTCTCCTGTGAAAGGGATCAAATGCTTGATCATTGTCTCAGATGCATGCAGGAAGGGCAGTCTTAAAGATGTTTTTTTGACCTTTCCTATCTCCATAAAATACTTTAGGGTAAAGCCCAGACATCAGAATTAGTGTATATCCTTCCACTGGTACCAGAAAGAGCCAGTTAAAGGTCTCATCTCAGTTACCCAGGCAACTGCAAACAGCAGAGCCTGCTCGGGCTTATTAGAAATTTTTTTTAAAAAGCATTCAATCCTGGAGACTGCAGTGCTTCCAAGTGATTATATTCATATGGTGCATATATGCTGCAAAAATAGCTTCTTTATTTTCTGCCAGCCAAATTAACCATGAAAACGGACCAGTTTAAGGATGTAATTATTATAGACTAATTTGGCAAACTAGACAGGCAGTGTTTCCTCAGCTTGGGCAGCTCTGTCTCCTGGGATTTCACTTGCCTGAGGCTTTTTTCAAAGAGCAAAGGCAGCTGGAAGTTTGCACTGTGTGGGGAGGGCAGGTAGGCAAGAAGACCTGTGGTGGAAGGGGCTCTTTGAGCTTCATGTCGGCAAACAGACTGCTGCAAATCTTCAGCAAAAGCTCAGAAAACTGTCAGTATTGCAGTGGGAAAGGGATAATCACCGCCACACTGGGAGCTGGGATCAAATGTCTTCAGAGCTCGACCAACTGTTGAAATGATCCAGACAGCCCCATCTGAACCACACTTTGAGGAGGAGGAATCTACAAATGCAAAATTGCACAGTCAGGGGGTGTAAGGCACCACATCCGGGAAGTGTGTGTGGAAAAAACATGTCTGGTTCCAGACTGGAAACATATTTGTTGTTCCGGACCCCAACACACCTGAGTTGCAGTAGGCAGGACCTCAGCTGGGGCAGGCTCAGTTTAACCGCTCAGCTGTTGTGAATAGCCCTGCTGAGCCATCCATGAGCAGGACTGAAGCCTAATGTGGAGAAGAATAAGGTTGGATTCATTTTTATTTCTTTTTTTTTTTTTCTCTTCTAATGGCAGGGATGGAAAGAAAGCCACATTATGCATGCTGCTCAAGTACTGCAGATGAATTTCTGTAAAAAGCACAGCATTCTGGAAAAGCACAGAGAGACTTCCAGGTTCCTACCCTGGCCAGATAACACCACATACATCTCAGCAAGTGCCTCCACTATTGCACCACATTGTGGTAGTGATGCACTCTTGAAGACCACTTCTATAACCTGAGGGTGACTGTTATGAAAAGAATGGATATAATTAGAAAAAATTTTTTTAAAAGTTAGATGTTGATAAGACATTTTGTTTCCTCTACCATAAAAAGAAGTGATAAACATTAAGGCACAATGAGATCTAGGAGCATGAATTCGTTCTTTAAATGGGGCTTGAAAGACAGCAACATAGAAAGCTTAAAAAGACTATTTTTGGGTGGCACAAAACCAAGGACAAATGTGGATTTTTACCATTTGGAGGGAAGTAAAGAAGACACCTCAAGAGATATAGTGGCAATAAGTCAATGTATGTAAAGCAGGAAAACAAGAATAGATGAAGCAGACAGAAAAAGTGAATAATAGCTGTGGGGAATGTTAGCCAGGGCACTGCCAACTGATTCTCTACTTTTTGTCTGTCATCTGGAGTGATTGTCATAGAAGCTGGTCACTATTATCTTGACTACAGACATTTTCTCTACAGGAGATTTTCAAGCTGGACATTTTAATGAAATACCTTTGGAAACAAAAAAGCTCTTTTTTATTATTTTTCATAAAGAGACGATAACTTGATGAGGATCTTCTGACTCTTTTCTGATGTAACACATGTATTAGCTGCAAAATCTTTAATATAAGAACAATTTGTTAAAGAGATTAGTATAAATCTATATGAAAACCTTTGTGGGTTTGTTTTTTTTTTTAATGGAAAGAACCTGTCATTTCCTGTCAAATATTCTCTGTTGGCAATTATTGTACCTATATCTTTTTTTTTGTCTTTCATGTATTACGAGCTGGGTGGGGAAAAAAAAGTCACTTACATCAAAGCACAAATATAAAAATAGGTTGTAAAAGCCTTACAAAGGGGATGCTTTAGAAAACACACCAGATGACATTCTCATATCCAAGCAAGGTAGGAGTTATTAAACCTTACATCTGGAGTTAGGAAAGAATGGCTCACTTTGCAGGAGGAAGATGAAAGCCCCAGCAATTTAAAAAGACAAATAATAAGTACCTGTTATCGCCTGTACGGACATGAACAGTTACAAGTGAATGGCTGTAACAGTGACTGTGCACTGGCCAAAACCAGCACATCCTGTTATGTTTGTCACCTCTTTTCCATCAGCCCCTCAATGCTTTTCCTGTTGATATTAATCCCACTGACTATTTGCACAGAAGAGCTCTGGGTAAACCCTTGGCTCTGAGACAGCAACTTTCATGATTCAGAGAATCCTCTGACTTCCACTTCTGGGAAAAGCTGATTCACATTCCTTTTAGTGTGCTGCCTGCACCTTCTTCCGGGCCAATTCCACTCATTTCTGAGGTGGCTTTAGCTATTCAACCCAATATCCTCAGGAACATGAACGGTGAATTTCAACTGCTTTTCTGCAGAGCAGGAGCATTCACCATCTGGTGCACTGTTTTTCTGTGGTTAGATCAGACATATGCATTAAGCCATTTGTTTATACATTTAAGTTCTGCAAATACTGGAGGGATTTCTGCCCATTCAAAAGAAGAAGACATCTTTGACGTAAGGAATATCCTTTTTACTTTTAAATTAAATGTCGACTTTCACTCAAATGAAAAACAGAACTCTAAAAATTGATTGGTGGGGTCATCTGAGGAATTATTCCAACAGCAGAAAGGGTTTGCTGTATAAAGATATTTATTCCAATTCAAGAACTAGTGTACTGACAGACCCTACATTTACAACTGTATACAGCATTACCCATTCTACAATAAACTAAACGCCTTGTTTTTTAATCATATCCAACTACTCCAGCTTCTAGGATTTTTACACTCAAAGTCAAAAGCTGCGTATCACACAGAACTATTAACATTCTTTTATGTCTCCAAGTCACAAAGTCAGGTTCTTTAGCCAAAGAAACTGTACTACAATTTTATGAAAACTCTTATTTATTTAATAAATATTTGAATTGATTTAGAACCCCAGAAAATAAGAGCCTACTGAACTTTCCATTTATTCTAGTCTAGATTTGACCCATCGCTTTGTGTGGCATAAGTAATTCGTCTTGCTGAAGCCTCTGTTTAAAGGTTATGGCAGTTTGCACAGGACATGAGAGAACTTGCAATGTCATTACTGACAAGGCTGCAACCTTCACTTGTTGACATCTTATCAACTAATTTCATTCTTGTTTAAATCTTGGCCTGAGTTACTGAGTTACGGAGTTACTTAAAATGACACTTTTTCCATTGCCTGAGTGACTGAGTCAGCCAGTAATTGCTGCTCAAAATAATATAAATTCATAAAAGCAAATGAAAGGAGATAGTTATTTTTAACATGTTTGACTTGGTTCCTGAAATATCACTCAGTGACACAGAATAATAACTCAGGGAAGGGTTAACCAGCTGTAAAGCTGCAGTGGATTTACTCATGGGATTGACAGCACTGCAAGTAACAACACAAGAGGCCCTGCTACCTCCTGCTTCCTTCCCCCCACTGCTGCATCCAGATTTGCACAGGACCTACCAAAACACTGTACAGGTCAGGTAGGTGCCAAAATTTGTTCAAACATGTGGTGTTCAAAATCTGTTCAGACCTAGAACTGCTTTGTGAGGGACACACAAGATGAGATGGCAAATTTCTGGGGCTGGTCATGCTAGTTTTCATTTTTCTATCCAACCAGAATTTTAAAACAAGCCTTCAGAGGAGAAAGAGTTAAACATATTAACTTTCGAGTATCTTCTCTCCAAAGTACAAGCTTGCAGATAGACAGGTACACCCCTAATAACACTCAGATGTAGCAGAAGAATAAGAGAGACAAGCTGAATTTCTATATCAGAAAGACCATGATCCCAAACCAAATTGAGTTGTATAGTTTTACGGAGCCTGTTATATTGGCCAGTTACATAACTGAACTTTCCATTAGTGGTAGCTAGAGGTTTAGCACCTTCTCACATGATCATACAGCTTGGGTCAATGCTCCTGTAGAGAAATCCCTCTTCCTCAAGCACTTGGCCACCTGGTCTGTTGTTTTATAGCAACCATGACTCTTCCAAACTACCACTAACCCTGACGGTGAAAGCAGTGCAGCCTTACAGGAGCTGAAGGGAACCAGAAACCAATGCAGCTGTCAGTGATGCTGAAGCTGACACCAGTGACAAGTCTGCGTTTAGTCTGGGAAAGGCAGACTCCCTCAGGGGAGCCACAGTGACACAGAAGTGTTACGAACCAGTTTAAACACAGAAGAGCAAAGAAAACTAAGTACCTGTGAATAAAACAGATTGAAGCCACAAAGGTTCAAAATATACCCTGTAACTTGATTAAAACCAAATGAGGTTAGATGGTGGTGCCAAAAAAAGTGATATATTTTATTTAGTAGTAAAAAAGGCAAAGAGAAAGAAAGAAGGAAAGAAGGAAAGAAGGAAAGAAGGAAAGAAAGAAAGGAAAACAAAGAAGGAGGTGTGCAGGACAGGGAGACAGTGACAGGGGTTAGGTAGAAACATATCACCCTTCCGAGGGTCTCAACGACGTCTTGTGGCTTCCCTGCATCTGGTCTTCTCGGTGGTGAGAGTCCCCCACTACCGCCACTGAAAAGTATAGAATCCAATGGATTAATATATGTTTGGGCCAGGTAGGAACGCCCACGTGCCTCCCCTGGGGAGGGCAAGTTTGACACCGTCCCTTGCAACACTGTGGATCTGTTGCATCATGTTGCAGTGCTCTGGTGCAGGGTCTGGGGACCCCCTTGCGGGGGCCTTTGATGGGCCATGACACCCCCTCTGCTGTCCTTCACGTGGATGTGGCTTTTCCCGGGGTGCGGGGGCCCACAGCTGAGCTGGTCTGCACAGCGGAGGATGGGCATTGACCGCTTCTCACCAGAGGCTTTTTCACTACACACCCAAAACCTCTCCTCCCCGCCACCCTTTGGTGTGAGGGTCTGTGCGAGCCTGGCAGCTGATAGCCCCGGGGCTGTGGTCTCCACCCTGAAGGTGCTAAGCTTGATCCCTCTGTGAATGTTTTCTTCTTCCCCCAGCCCAGACCTGAGTCACTTTATCTTATCTCCATCAATGAGCAGTGCAGGGCTGTTGCAATGAGCTGGTAGCAGGGGGATCGAAATACGAAGGGACCATGGTTTGGTCCAAGAAAGCCCCCTCCAGGTTTGTTGTAAGAAGCCTCGCCCATCCGCTCTTATGAATATTCATGTACCCCTGCAAGGTGTAACCAAAGCCCCCATTCCTGCCCCTCTGTTCCCATCGGTTGGTTTTGTATTACCCGCCCCCTTTCCCCCTCTCTTCCCATTGGCTGTTTTGTATTACCCGCCCCCTTCCCCCTCTCTCCCCATTGGCTGTTTTGTATTACCCCCCCCTTTCCCCCTCTCTTCCCATTGGCTATGTTGTATTACCCCGCCCCTTCGGGACTCCCTTATAACCCCCAGCTGAACAGAAGTTCGCTCTCTTGGTTCCTGGGACACCGTGTGGGACCTTTCTCTTCCCTGGGGATTTGCATAATAAAATCTATGGTTGTCCGGGCCAGGAGCCACCTCTCCACCTCTGGGGGCGCCTGATCCAACAAGCGCAGGGAGGTGAATGGCCATCATCTCGGCCCTGGGTGCAGAACAGCTGGCTAGCAGGGGTCTGGCCCCGCCCGGGACCCCTCAGTGACGGGGTTCTGTGGAACACGCAGCAGCTGTCTCACCCAGCACCTCAGAACCTGCGTAGGCACATAAAAAGACAGGGCCTTAGTCAGGGTGTGGTAGTCTTCTCTGCAGCTTTTATACGGTTTTGCTATAATAGGCAAGAGTCCTTCATGAAGATGTTTTAGCTATTAATTATAACATTTCACTCTCCGACAAAAAGGTACAAGTCTAGCCTTTGAAATGAAATGCCAAACATGTTAATAAAGTTGCTGAGCAGAACTGATAGTTGGGAACAAGAAGGTTAAAAACAAACAAACGAAAAAAACCTGACACAAAACTTCCAAAAAATGCAACAACAAGGAAAAGATCTGAATGATCAAGACATGAAACACTGGCAAGAATTGACTTGCTTACTCTTCACACAGCCATTGATTTTAACATAGTATTTTAACTCTGGGCACTCATTGCCAGCTCTTTTCTTTTCCTGAAATGGTTCCAATTCAATGGGAAGGAAAAACTATGTATTTCAAATTAGAAGACTTTAGTTACTGTAATATGAAGAAAAGGAGTAACTTTCTAAGTTCTGGAGATGAATATATGTCTCCATTATCTTTTCTGTCCCCAGGGTGATGGTGTAACCAGCAAGACATGTACTCTTGTTCATTAACAGTGTCTTGTCCCCATGGATGCCTGCTGCCAGTATTGGGAAGGTCAGTATAGCACTGTAATGCCTGCACTTGCTGTATTTGGGAGACCCTTCCTAGTTTTCACTTTGCCACAGGACTGTGTATGACCTGCACTTGTTTGTGATGCTTTTGCACTTGTTTGTGATGCTTTTTAAACTACCTGTCTTAAGTGCAAGATCTTTTGCCATTTCATTCATGGCACAGCAAGTCCCTCTGAATCTTTCCAGTGCTAGTCAGAACTTGAAAAGACAATTTTTCCCACTAAGAAGTTGCTGTCCACAATTCCACCATCATTTATCTTCAATTAATATCCTGTTAGTGTAGGCAGTATTATGTTGCAATATCCAGAGACCACTGAGTGCTTCCCTTTTTTCTCAGTAGCACATTTACTTGCTTTGGAAAAGGTATTCTGCATGTCTAGACCAAAGAACAGCTGTTTCTCTTCATTAATCAATTCTTTAATCAATAAGTATGTGATATGCCAAGGAGGAGTTCCAACTGCAAGGTGGATACAATGTGCACAGTTGGTTCTGAGACACTTCATCGCTTGTGCCTGTGTGGCTCTGGCTTTTCAGAGCTTGATTTGACAGACACTGAACCCAATTCTGTATAACTAGACAATAAGCCATGGACTAAAGCCAACATACTTCAGTTTGCACTTGTACATCTACCTCTGCTCTTGACAGACATACAGAGAATGAGCTGACTAACCTAGTTAAAACTGCCCAATTAGCTGAATGAATGACACAATCTGAGGAAAGTGAAAAAGAGCAATATTCTAGGGAGGGAGCTGTCAGGGACTCTGCTGAGAGAAGGGAGGATCTCCCTACTTATGATGAGACCAAACTCAAGTTTCTAGTCCTGTTATTCCTACTATTTCCTGTAGGAAATTTAACAAGGCAGGTGAAAAGACCTGCAGTAAAAGGTGCTTTAATTCCCTGTGTATGAGACAGTTTGTACCCATCCTCAAAGAACAACACTTCTTTCTGATGCTATTATAAACCACATTAACTGGAAAACAAAATAGCAAAAACATATAGGTTTTTTTAGTATTTATTTGACAAAGAAAATACAAACTTTCTCAGCCATATGCTTAAAAGCATATTTGCCATATGGCATCACCTTCTGTGTTATTTGGAAAGAAAATACATTTACCTTCTCTTTCCCATTATTATCCTTAAGAACAGAAAGGTGTGACTTGAAGACAGCAGAGGAAAAAATTGTGAAAATACATAAATGATAACAACACACTGGTTCAAGAGACTGGACTAAATTTACTTATACTGATTTTCTTTGACAGAAGCTCTACAAAGGCAGCAGAACACTGTGGATTTAGCAGAACATATTAAAGCACAGCCTCTCTCATCACATCAGCCAAGTTTCCCTTCTCTGTTACTGTAACTGCTTTTGTGCTCCTCAAGATTTACAGGCCCTCAAGAAAAGGCCTGAGTACGACACATTAATTAATACATTCAGAACAATCTTAGTATCTCATTCTCTTGATGAAATGGCCAGAAACTGCAAAGGAATATTTACTATTCAGGATTTGGGCAAAATGACAGAGACTGCACAGGTGACAAAACAAAAACCCCAGCTTAAAAAAAAAATAAATCTGGTGTAGCCCTTCTTTTCTGCTATTAGGATTCTGTAGCCAAAGCAAATTAGCAGCATCAGTGCCATGTCACTCAGTCCTGTCTGGTGGTCAAAGAGCATGGCAGGATTTCCTTATTACCAGGCAGTAATGATGCAGCATTTATGCCTGTGATTAACTATTATTATAGTGAAAGGTTGTACAGTATCTCCCACTGATACTGTTGCCAAATAAGCAATTAAGAAGCAAGGTTTAGAGTCATTGCTTTTGACCAGCTGTAAAAGTAGATCATAGCTAGTGGGATGATAATTCTTCAGCAAGGGACGTGCTCTGGTCCCTCCAAACTTTTCCTTCATGGTTTGCATGGAAGTGCGCCGCGTCGCTTCCCTC
>VZTA01011656.1:0-28980 GCA_013398855.1 Mohoua ochrocephala
GGAGGGAGGGGGCGGCGGGCCGGGCCCCTGCCTCCGGGCGCGCTGCCGCCGCGGCTCCCGTCTCATGCCGCAGGAATGCGCGGAGGTATGCGCCAGTTTCCAGAAGTGGATCCCCTTCCTTGCTGGAGCACAGCAGCGCATATATCACCCGGTGGCAGCAGTCCACCTTCCCTGCAGTTTCGTAACCGCTTACGAGGGTAAATTGAGAGTTGGGAACAGCCCTCTATTAAGTAGCAGATTGAGAAGAGGCTCTTCCCACTTGGAGAAGGCAAGTCTTCCCAGACAGACCCCTCGCATCGGGAGCTACAATAATCGAGACGCCTCCTCTGCTCTCAGCTGTTGCCGCTGCTGCTACTTGCTGCTCCCTCCACAAGGTGCCCCCGGAGCTTCATCCTTTATCCTCCTCCCTTTATCCAGGTCCGACGGCTGCGGCTCCTGCCGCTGCGGGCACCGCCGAAGTCATCGTCGGAGGAACTGTCCCGTCACCGACCCCGGTACCCTGCGGCCGCCCCGGAAGGTCTGTGTGTGCCCGCGCAGGAGCGGGGGTCCCCTGCCCGCCCCTCCGCCGACCCCCGTGTCCCGCTCTGTCCGCAGGCACCACGCACTCAGCCCCTTCCAACGCACCTTAGGCTGGGGTAGCAGCGCCGGGCTGGAAGCCGACACGGGATTAGGAAGGAGCGTGTGTGCGCGCGTCGGGCATGTCAGAGCCGGCTGCAGGCGTGCGGCCGGGCGGGCGGAGAGGTGCGGGGCAGAGCGCCCCGGGGCTGCTGGCTGTCAGCCCAGGGAAAGGCACAGGGGAGCCCGGCGGGATGCCGGCCCGAGCGCTGCCGGCGGACGGGTGCCTGGGCAGAAATGCGGGGAGGGGCGGTGATGTCCCGGAGACGGAGGCTCCCGGCGGCCGGAGGCTCCAGGCGGAACCCGCTGTCAGCGCCCAGCGCGCCTGCAGGCAGGCTACCGCTGCGGCTTTGGCAGGAGCTCTCGCTTCCCTCCCTTGTGTGTGCAGCTGCCGGTGATGCTTTCTCCTGCTTCCAGTTTCTTATGTCTTTGATAGGTATTGGGCTTTTCCTGCGGTTTTTTTCTTTTTCCGTTTACGTTAGTTTTTTTCTTCTTGAAAGTGGTAAATGTCGTGCACTGTGTAGTTTAGAAATGCTTTGGCTACTCTTTTTAAAGTTGAATTAGTGTGAGATAGGACTGGCACCGTGAAAGCTGGGGTTTGACTTTTTCTAAGTGGTCTCTAAAGATCAATGAGAAAACCTTTAGTCCTGACACGAGGTCTGTTGTGTCCCTGCTGAGCCGGGACACAACAGTGAGAGGAACTTTCCTCTGCCAGCTCCAGGCTTTCTTTCACACACCTAAGTTCGCGAGAAGGAGACAGTGTTTCTAGGTTAGGAAATGAATGCTTTGGCCGAGATGGTGTATTTCATGAAATGAAAACGTGTATCAGGAATGGTAGACCTGCAGCAGTGGCAAACTCCTAGATGACTTTGTGAGATGATTAATGTCTGTTGCTCTTCAAAAGGATCAAAAGATGGCAGTCAAAGCTCACACGAGATTTCCAGGACAAAACGTTCTTTCACGTTGAATTTAGGCGATCCTTAAACTCACTGCAGGATGCTGTAGATCTGCCCAGGGGCAGCCGTTTCCCGCGCAGAGCAGTGATACGATTTTGGAGCTTTCAGAGCATTTTAATACTAACCTTGGCCTTTCTTGTGTTAGTGTCAGGGAGTCATTATGGTCGATATTACTCTTCTGTTTAGCCACTGGAACTGCCTTCAGACTGAAACCTTTGCTTAGATTTTCATTGAGCTCTTGGTATTTTCGTGTGCAGCAAAGGCATTTGGCTAAGACAAGTAGCAGCTATACAGCTGCTCAAATGAAGCCTGTTAAACTCAGTGTCGGTAACTGGGAAATTCCTGGATCTCCATAGCGTCTTCCCACTAAATGTACCTTGCTGGGTAGTTCTTTAGATGGTAGAAGAATATTGTTTTCCCTGTCAGTTGTTTCCGTGGACTAACGATTTATGTATTTTTCTTTTGTTTTGCTCTTGGCACCTTCCCGATAAAATATGTTGCCTAATTGCTTTTGGAATTCTCTTTCCCCCAGCCTAATTATGATGTATTATGCATTTATGACTTTAGTCATACAAATTGCCACTCCCCTACTTCTTGAGACAGAAAATCCAAAACTTTAGAAACACTTACATGCATGTGTAGGTTCATATTAGACTTTGCTTAGACAAGGGAATAATTTGGAAGTTTTGCTGGAGTAATTGGCAGTAATTTCACGTGGCCTAGAGCACATAGTTATGAAAGTATGGCTGCTTGCAATTAAGAACCGCTAACTTAGCCTAATCCCACCTATTTTGCTAGACAACCTGCAGTGATTGTGAGACTCTTATGCCTGTCAGCTTTATATAGCGTATTTTAAATCTATTTTCTCTCAGGACATGTAAATGAATTATCAGATGTTGAAACATCATGGCTAGACAGACGTGTCAAATTTCAGTTGTGTGTTACACACACTTCTGTATAACCTATTTCAGACTTTCAAGAAATGAAGAATAGCACATTTGTAGGCAGAACCCCTCAAAAAAGTTTTATTACAGTTTCCAAACTGCCTTGAGACCAGTAAAACAAAGCTAACTAAGTGGTTCAACAGTTATGAAAAAGGAGCCGATTAAAATCCCCAGCTGAAAGAGACATTTAGTTGATCCAAGGCAGGAATGACCTCTGAATTAGCTATCATCACATTCAGCGATGAAGTCATGGAGCTCCCTTCTGGCTCCTGCCCGTGCGGAGGCACAGATCTTCGCTGCGCTTCCCCGATCAAATTAACCCTAACTAGGTTAAAGCTTCATGTGCTTACTGTGATTGGAAAGGGTTCAGCAACAAAAGGCACATTATTGCGAGACGAGACTCTCCAGTTAGTCATACGGATCTTTCGTCGTCTTGGACAGCTTTCAAGTCTAGAGGTTTCAACCTGGTCCCGTGGGTGGGGGCTGGGGATAAGGGAACAAAGTGAAATCCACGGTTCGTCTTTTTTTATGTTTCATGAATACACCCACGCAATCCTTTAATCCACATGTATCATTCCCTTCTCCTTTCTCCCCCTTCCCCCCTTCCCCATCATTGCAGATTCATTCATGTTGTTGTGATCTGAAAGGGCAGAAATGAAGACAGCGCTGTGCTCGGCAGTCGCTGCTCTGTGTGCAGCCGCCCTCCTCTCCTCCATCGAGGCTGAAGGTAACCTTCCCCTGCCTGCCCCCTTGCCCCGGTGCCCCGCTGACCAGCAAACCTCCCAATCGATCAGCCTTGAGCTACTGGCTCTCGCCCTCTCTGTTTTTGCGTGTGAATACTTCACCTTCTCTCTTTCTCTCCTTCAGAGAAATGCCTCTCCTTCCTTGCCCAGCTCCTTCTGTGTTCTGTTTCTCCCGGCTAGCGAGCCGGCCCCTAGCTCCCTCTCTCTGTCTCTCTGGTGTGCTGTCCGCACCGCCCCACAGACAGGACGCGGGCCAGCTGGTGCAGCGGCCCAGGCACGGCGCCCCGAGGAGCCCATTGCCACTGGCGGGCAGCCCGGCGCGGCCGGGGCCGTGGCGCTGCCCCCAGGATGGACCAAGAAGGTCTGGTCTCTGGCCTCTTTTAGTAATGTTGAGAGAGGAAACGGAAAACCTACTACCCAACAACCCACAACTTTGAAATAAAATGCTCCAACAGAGTCTGGCTCTCTGCGCCTGTGTGTTTTGTCCAGCCGGCCGCCTCGCCTCTGCCCCGCCGGCTTGCCGGTGCCTTGGCCTCCCCTGCTCGGCGGGGCGACCCCCGGCTGAGCCTTGGGGTGGCCAGACCCTCCCCCGGGGACACCTCAACCTCTGTGGCTGGTCTGACCTGGGGAACATGCCTGGGGAGATGCTGCCGGTGCTGCGACGTGAGTCCTGGGCGCCACTGAAGGGAAGGCTGGGCCAGGCCTTGCTGAGGCAGCCGGGGCTCCAAGGCTCTGGCATACACGTGGTACTGTCACCTCCAAAAAGGGTTTCCTTCTCCTCCTCAGCCCTCAGCCCAGTCTCCCTGGAGGCTGAGGCCCCTCTCAGCCCTGGCAGCATCTTGCTTCCAGCTGAAGACATGGGGAGACCCATCTTCGCTGCCACGCTTGCCACAGTGTGGCTCAAAATGTCCTGGCTCTGCATTTGCTCCCCAGTGGATTAACAGCAACCATGGCCTGTGCCCTCAGTGTGAGCTGCTCGGCTTTTTGGTCACAGTCATGGCATTTCTGCCAGCAGTGGCTGCCAGGGGAAATAGAGATGCTGAACATCCTGCGCTGAAATGACTTGATCTGACCTCTGGGACCTGACTCCATCGTAGGTGTGAACTCCCCTGGATTTACTGGAAAAAAACAGAAGCCAGCATCTGATAATTCATTTTTCCCCCCTTCCTTCTCTTTCTGTCTTGAACTGAAACAAATTCCCTGATCGTGGCCTGCCGCAAGCTCCCTTGTCTGGACCTGGTCACTTTGGCTGATGACTACTAAAAGCATGGGGTGTCAGAGATGCCTCTGCAGTGTTTGCCCCCAAGCAGTAGTGCTTGCCTGGGGCATGCAGACGTAAAATACCCTGGAAAAAAAAAAGATGGAAAAAGATGGCATTTTTGCCAGTAATGCAACATCTGGTCACCCTAGGAGAGAATCAGTCCACTGCCTTCCTCTTGTGCTGCGTTGTTGTTGGCAAAGGAACCGAAAAAGGTCATTTGAAGTCATTTCAGAGTTGCATTTGAAACGCAGGACTGCTGTGCCAGAGAAAGCAGAGAGAGTGTACAGTTTTGGTGGAGGAAGGGAGTGGATGTGTTTGTGCGTTCTTCCCCATCTTAGAAGGGAGCTCGCTTGGAGCTGGAGTAACATTGCTGTTGTCCTGCACTGCTAATTACATGTATGGAGTATGTTATTTCGGAATGTAAGTGAAGGTGTTTTATTCAGCTGTAGTGTAGACTAAACCAGTCATAGCTTCAGTACTGTTAAAGCAAGCTACAAAAATGTATTTGGAGCAGCACAGTTATAACGTCAAAACTTGACACATAGCTGGATGACCTTGATTAGATGTTGGAGGATGCACTATTGCCAAGCAAAAGAGTGGACAAAACCTGATCTTGAGAGTTGTAGGGGGCTCTTGGACAGGACTTACATTACTCTGCACTCAGAAATGTTTGATAAAGAAAATATCTAATGTACAGTGATCACGTTTCTATGAGAAAATTCTCCTAGCTTCAGTGTTTTGAAGTAAGGCAGGGAAGTGAGGGGTGAAAAACTGTGGTGCTGAAAATGGAGTGAGAAATAGTGGTGCTGAAAATGAAAGTTCAAAACTAGGAGTACCTTAGGACTTGCTGTGGTGGGAACTGCTTTTGTAGAGATTTTTACAGTGGGGTTTTTGTTTGCACTATACTGGTCATTCTTCTGCACTGTTTTAATTTTGCGCTGCAAGTTTGCATAATTTTGTAAATTGCATCTTATTTACTTTAGCAAATTATTTACTTACTTATGTATTTACTTTGTTCTGGTATCATTGCAACTTCAATCCTGTCAGCTGAACTGACTTTCTCCTGTGAACGTTTGTCCCTTAGTCTTATTTTTTCCAAATTTCCGATCGCTTTGTGGCAAAGCTGTCCTCCCCCACCAGTCAGTCAGTCCTGTGTCTCTTGGTTCTTTTTGACTCTCGCTGTACCATTCACAAGACATGCAGTTTGAATTTTCTTTCCCAAAGGTGTGGGTAGACACTTTGGTGGGATGAAAAAGTGAGAGGAGAATAAGGGAGAGGGCCATTTAATGTGATGAAGATTCTTGATATGAGGTGGGAAGATAGGGTGAGAGCAGAGGAAAGAAAAAGCTTAGTTTTATTTTCTGCCCTCCTTTAGCTTTTATTTTTCAGTCTCCCCTGGGAGTAGATCTGGTGTTTATCCAGTGCTGCTGTCCACAGATTCCTGAATCTTCCAGTATGAAACTGATTCTCCATCAGCATCACAGCTGCTCTGAAGTCCTTTGTGAGAGCTGTGCTCTGCTGCTCTTGGCAAGGCAGTGAGCAGCAGTAATGGTGTGAGAGCTTTTCTACAGAGGTACAGCAGAACAGGAGTTTCTAGTTGGGCAGTCACTTCAGGAGCAGAGGGGGTAAAACTCACACATAGTCTAAATGCATTCATGCCATTTCACTGGGGAAGTTGTTTGTTTGCTGTGGTCAAGGAAGCAAATCTGTTTTCATGCTCAGCATTTTTGCTCTTTCCTTTTACAGGGAAATTCTTCTTATTTCATTTTGCAATCCTTCTGATATCTCTCTCTCCCAGCTTAAACTTCTTGTGTGTGATTCTATATTTTATACTTTAAGTTGTTTTGTGCGTTTTTAGTCCAGCACAGCAATACTCCAGTGCATTCCATGTCTGTCCACATGCCAGAATTTCTTTCTGTTACAGTATTGTTTTCATCTGTGATCACAAAGAGCCAAGGGGTCTTATTTCAGTCATAGTTAAGTCAAATATATTGGCGTGTGAAGAATCTGTTAATTATAACCTCAAGTCAGTGCTGTGATGTTGTCGTGACTTCTGTAGCATGTCCGTTTCTTACAGAGGGGTTTTCAAAGGCATAGGAAAGAAATGAGGAAATCATTGGTTTCGTGTAACCTAACCGAGCTTCTGAAGGTGCTGACTTTTCAGTTTTTCAGGAATTGGTTCAGACTTAGGAAAGTCTGTTTTCTAGGCTGGAGGTAGGAAAGGAGGGCATCACTGATCCAAGTGTGGAACCTTTGTGTTGTGCATAAAAAGGTTTGTCTGGTGAAAAATCTGTTACCAGGACATCCAGTATAGTAAGTGACAAATAATTGCAGCACAGCAGTTGCAGAGGATTAGAGTTTTTGGCTTGTAATAAAGCTGTGTTGAGTGCATTAATTTTCATTGATTGAATGATTTAGAGGTGATCTGGGATAGCTGAAACTTTTGAAGTTTTGGAACTGCTTGGTAGGACCATTATTTTATTATCTTTTGATGGCAATATCTTTTGAGAAAGAAGCTGTTGATTGCAAAGTTCCTAAATAGAGAGCCATGTAGATTGATATGTGAAATTGAAATTTTTATATACATGAGGCTGACTGTACATCCCTGTTTTTCCTGCTGCTAATTAGAAGCAAAATACGCATGCATGTGTAAGTGTATATATGCATGCACACACATATGTAAGTGTATGAACACATGCACAAGCACATGTAAAATTTGGTGAATATTCATACATACAGCGTGTGTATATATATGCAGTTATGTTGACATATGTAGTATAGGTATGTAGATTTAAATGAATTTTTTTTTAAAAGTACATTTAGGAGCTCTGCATCTTTTATTTTGAAGAAATTTCATATACATGTATAAAATTTAAAAAAAAAATGCAAAGAAAAGATGCAGATGGCAATGTTCCTGTGTTGTGATTGGCAATGAATATCTAACAAGTCTGCGAAGCTGCTCTTTTGAGAAGCTGCTCTTTGCTATATTTCTAGGCTGTAGGTCATTCTTTCTCCCAGTTACATTGGCAGTGCAGACTTCAGAGGAGCTTGACTGGGGTCATGATCTAGTTGTGCCAAATTCATGTCATTTCTGAAAAAAATAGTAAATGAAGAGTTTTGGCACCTTCCAGCCTCAGCAGGGCTTATTGCTGGGATGGTAAAGCTAAGCTTACTCTTCAGCTTCTGTAGACTGCATGTTATTTTAACATGGGCTAACACGTTATTTTACATGTTAATTATAGTGTGTCCTTTCCAGTGATGGAATCACAAAATATGTTTCACATAGGGATTGTGGATGGCAGCTACTTCTGAGTTATATCACTTTTAAATCTGGTTCTGGATATAAATTACTTGATATTCCCGTTATATTTTATTTCTGTCTTGTTAAGGTATTCATTGGGATCCTCTAGCAGTCACATTGTGTTATCTGCAAAAAGCTGTAGACTTTATTATATTACCTGTGAAGTAACACAAGCTCGTATAAGACCTGCATAGCATGAGAAAGATGCTTTGCTCTCTATTTGGTTTTGTTTCAGAAATTGTACCCTTATTACATGTGTATATAGCACAAGAAGTGGCAACGATTTAAGTATAGTATGTCTGATTTATTTTCAGTTTGGTTTTTTTGTGATGCATAATATAGAAAATCCAGTTAAGGAAATTATCATATCACCGTTCTAACAGTGGCCAAAATTAATGCTGTGGAAACAAGATTGTTGTACAGCTGTATATTTATTTAATACTCTGGAAAACTGTAGGGGAGCCATGCATTTCTGTGCATCAACAGTTGGATCACTGTATGAAGGCAATACTGCAACACCATGACATGTTATGATCACGATCCTGTGCCTTGACAAGTCAATGAGAGGTTTGGCATGAATTTTGGTGGACAGAGGATCAGCAGTGTCACTACACTGTAAGAATAGGTGCAACTTCACTGCTGCAAGCAGCCTGACATCAAGACTGCTTGCTGGAGTCAAGATGCACTCACACGTGAGATTTTGTTGAGTGAAGTTTTAAGGTTTGTCCCTTTAAAAGGGGCAAACTCCTGCTAAAACAAGGAGCATTTTTTCCCCAGAACTCTGGTTTGATTCAATATTGCAGATGTATTATTTTTCCACTGGTGAATTCCGTTCTGGAAGAAGAATTTTAATGAAATGGAGTAACAGTTGCCCTATTTTATTATCTCAATAAGGTTTTTATCATCTAAACATTTTGCTGTACTTCAGATCAGCTTACTACTCTCAGTCATATGACCATGGTTTGGTCTTCACCCCACAGCTGGTTTCACTTGGGTGAAATCTGACCCCTGTGAAGGTCCATGGATGTTTTGGAGATTCTGTTTGAGTATCAAAAGCTCACAGGCCATCTGGAAGACATTTTGATGACATTGGATCCAAACTCCTTTTTTTTTCACTCAAGCAAGATTCCTTTTTGGATTTCAATGGGAGAAGTATTCAGTGCTTGAGTTTGATAAGCCAGCCATAGGCTGAGAATGAATGGATTTAAAGTGCAGCAATGAAGACAGGGGTTAGGTCTCAGAAATAACGGCGAGGATAAAGGCGGTGAGGTTTTGGAGTAATTTCTGTGGGGAGCTGGCAGTCTTGCCAACAGTGGAGGCCTTTAAGAATGATCTGAGAAAACATGTCAGGAATGACATAGGGTGGCCAATCTTGTCTTGACCGTGGGATGGACAAGGGGACTTTCGAGCTCCCCTGCAATGCCTTTGTTCTGTGATCACGTGGATGAACGGATGCATCACTTATGAGTCAATGTACTGTTCTTGTTACCTGCCAAGATCCGCATCTGAATTATCGTAAAATGGAATAAAATCCTTTAAAATGCTAAAGACTTTTCCTCACAGTCAGCTTTTTCAGTTTATCTGGAATCCGGTCATTTGGATATCAACAAGTTGGGCTGCTGCTGTCCTTCAGCAGCTAAAGCCTAAAGTCTCTGCTGCAACATTCCAATTTACTTGCAAGGTTGGTGGTGCTACTTTTTCCATGTACTGAATTTTTTTTTTAAAGCATGCTCAGGTCAGTTGTCTCTGCCTTTGCATTAAATTTGTCCTGAGCCATTGCTACTGAAACAATATTTTATAATGATATTCTTATCATCTAAATGTATTTTACTATTAACACGTGTTGCATGATTTTGATACTAAGTAACTACCCTGCCATCTCTAGCATTGCGATACTCATAAACTGAATGACGAATAAACTGTGCATGCAGTTAATGGTCTAATCTCACTGCCTGTGTATGGACAACAGGAAAAATAACATTTACTTCAATACTAGTGTTATCTATTGTATCAGTATTATAGAGCCATATTATCCTATGGTTGGAAACTACGGAAAATTAAAAGGAAAAAACCGCTGTATTTGTTTAGCTCAGTTTTACTGTTTGTAATTGGACAGTGTCTTTTCATAATTAAACATTCTAGCATTTACTTCTTTATCTGCTTTTAAAATGATATTCAAATCTGACATGAAATCTGACATATGATGGAGATCTTCCATGAAACAGAAGATCTGTCTTTTAAAAATGCCTGCAAAACTCTCTCACTAGTAGTTAAGGAAAGTATGGCTGGATCTAATCTTACTTTGTAGACCTATTTAAACAACAGTAATATGTAATACACCTACCATGCACTGACAGTGAGTCAGTAAAATACTGCATGAATAAGCATGACAATTTTACAACGAGAATATCATTATAAAATATTTATGAAACGTCTTTGTGTAATGAACCTTGTACATGGAGGCTTTGTCCATCGTGGGAAGCTAAAACACCAATAATCAACATTTCATTTACGTATGCATGATGCTGCAAATTAGCGTATGTAAACTATTTCTTTCTGTACTGTTCAGTTACTTCTGTCATCAGCTCCTACAAGTTTTATTTGCAGTCATTTGTTCAGTTCACTGGTGCCCTCTTTGCCGTTTTCTATAAATTCTGTAAAATAAATGTCCTTAAATATATTTTGATGTTGTCTTTTCATAATTAACCATTGTGTTGTTTGGAACCATACTGGCATTTTATGTTAAAATGCCACTATTAGTATGGGTACACCTGCTGCAAAAGGAACATGAAAACAATAGTTTACACCTTTGAAATTGTACAGAAATCTGGTGTAAACAGGTAGAATCTTATTTTTGTGAACTTCACATCAGCTCGAATATTTGGCAGATTGCAACCATTACTAATGCCATTTATTATCCCCTTAGTTCCTGAACCCTTTGTTGCTATATGCAAAGTATGTCACTTCAGTGGCTTCTAGGAACAAAGGGGTGGAGTGCTCCCTAAATTGAAATATAATGATACATCAGTGTATCATTATTACTGATATACATTTTGCATGTATATTCGTATCTGGACTTTAACAGAAATTGTTTTACTGAACATTAAATACCCAATCTTTTCCTGTATTCTTTAAATTATTTCTTTTCTCTGCCAAGTTTCTAGATTCAGTGAAATTGATAAGAAATATCATATGCAGAGACTATATTTAAAAAGCTGATCAATTCTTTGATGTCTAATTAAGAAGAGTACTGTGTCCTCCACATCCTGAATGATCTCATGATATTGTAAGCAGGTTGTGATTTGGCATGCTTCTACGGATTGCACCCAGCATGTAAAAAAATTTCCTTTAATTGTTATGTGAAATGTTTGCATATGTGGTGATTATCTGTGAACTCATTGTACATGTATCCAAATGTGTTTTCTATTGTGCTTGATTTTGCTGGCCATTCTTGAATGTCTTGGCAACTCAAGAAACATATGTTCTGTGCTGTCCTCTGTAATGCATATACTCTTCGATGTTTTTGTCATATTTTGTCAGCTTTTATTTTACTCTTTTTCCAACAACATATCTTTATATTTGTTGGAAACAAATTTATGCAAAGACAATTTTAGTAAGCTTTGCTCAACATTGTTTTATTTATTAATTTGCCAAAACCTGTTCAAGCTTTTAAACATCTACCTGGTATAAATCTTTTGCAGTTAACCCACCATCAGACTTGAATTTTACAATTATAGATGAACATAATGTTCAAATGTCATGGAAAAGGCCACCAGATGCAATAGTGGGTTACAGAATAACTGTGGTTCCAACAAATGGTGAGTTCTGTCAAAATTTTTTATGTGATTACATGTTTCGAAACGATAGTTTATTTTCACCTATATCTAACTTAGGTATGAGAGTAGCTGTTAAAATCTTTTGGAATGTTGTGATCAAGCCTGGGTAGCAGCAAAGGGCATGCAGGAAAAACAGTGATTTTTCCAAGTTAGAGCTATTCTTGCCATTTTGTTTACCATTTTGGGACTGCAAGTGACAAGTTTTGAATGCCTTTGCTTTGCAAGAAGCAATAAGAAGGTAGAATCATCACTCTGCTCCTCTTTTATGCTTTCACCTTAACGTTCAAGAATTGTATTATGCTGTGTAAGGCAGCCATTATTCTATTTCACGTTGAGAAATAATCAGAGTAAAAGCGATATTGAATTGGAACAGGACATCATTTGTTAGATGATAGTACATTTTGTATGCGCATTTCAAGTTTCAAATTTCCTGGAATTTATTGAACACTTTAGTAATTTTATTCACTATTGAAAGCACATTAGCTTGAAGTTTCATGTTTCAATATTTATGCTTCAGGAAAACAGAAAGTGTATCATTCTAAAATGGTCTTTGGATTTGAGATAGATTATTGCCTGTCGCATTTTGTTTTACAATCAGCTTATCAATATTATTGGATTTTAAGGCTGCATTGAGTATTTTATATATTTATTGCAGATGGACCTACTAAAGAATTTACTCTTTCACCTAGCACTACCCAAACTGTCATATCAGATCTTATACCTGATGTAGAGTATGTTGTGTCAATAGCTTCATACGACGACAGAGAGGAGAGTCTACCTGTTTTTGGCCAGCTGACAAGTAAGTAGCTTCAATACAGTTAGAAAGCCAATTAAAATAACTGAGCGGTCATTCACAAAACTTGGCTTTCATCCAGTTCTCCAACAAAATTGCCACATACTTAAACTCTCCTCCGGTGAAGCTGTCTGAACAGCCTTTTTCCCTTAATCCTAGTAGAAGCACAGAAAATTTGCAAGAGATCAGAGGGTACTAACATGGATATAGTGTCTGCCATCCTCTGTAGAATTCTTGGCAGGAGGCCACTGTGTTTTTTGAGCTGTAAATTGCATTTGCAGAAGTCAAGGGGAAGACAATCATTGACATCAGTAACAAATGAATTGGACTGGCATCCTGTGTGTCAAAGCAAACTATATTCATCAAATAATCATAAAATGTGACACAATAAACCTCAATGCATAATAAGATATTGAATTTGAGCTTTAATCATTTATATTAATAATTTTAAAAGCATAACCTAAATTTAATTAAATAAAAATGCACAGCAGACTCTCTTCTGTGACGCATTTTGTCTCACGTCTCAGGCTTCACAAAGAACCATGGGAAAATTACTAATTATTAATTCCCCTAGGTGTTAGAGAGGGGTAATATTGGTATTTCTTCCAGGCATGTTGCAGTTAATTTTCAGGAAATGACTGTACAAGACGTACAAATACAGAGGATTCTTAAATATTTACAGTTTCTCTATTTTGTGTCACCCTAAATACTATATTGTCAATTCTGTAAGTACAGGTGATGTATTCACAACCTGAATTTATGTTTTCTTGCTGTGATGCTTGTCAGACGCGTGTCTCTAATTGCTTATGTGCTTTTCTTTGATGTTTAAAAATTTAACCCTATTTCCTCGATTAATTCTGTCTATGTTGTGCTTTGTGTAGTTCAGACAGGCGGCCCAGGGATACCAGACGAAAAGAAGGTTGAGGCTCAATTACAAAGTAAGGTGTTTTGCCTTTCAACTTATCTGACGTTTATCTTACCTGAGGTCTAGCTCTAGCACCCCACAAAGTTAAACTGTGTTTCTATGTTACCTACCACAAAACTTAACTTGTAAAGTTGTGCAGAGTTAAGAAAACTTGTGAAGGGACTGGGATAGAAGGAATTTATTAGCTGCATTGAAAGATTAAGGTGCAAAGTTGGTACTGAAACTAGGGATTTCATGCAACTAACCTGAGCAAGTCCATGAGTGTCTTGGTCCTACTAACGAAAGGTGTTGTGCTGTGAATAAAAGGCTTTGCAGAAGAACCTGTGCAGCTATAATGGGGAAATAAAGATGCAAGGCACAAGTGGTAACAAAATAAATTTTTTCTGTAACATCAAATCATTGCAAAAAGATTTTTATGGGTGTTTTCATCTGTCGTGGCATAACAGATCTTGTGGATTAGCATGAGGGGTGTCCCAAAGCAGTTCCCTTTTGATAATGGCTGTTAGAAAACTCATGGGTGTTCACTTATCCAAATAATGTTTCCCCAAGCAAGATATCCCAAATAAGATCAATCTTTTAAATATCTGTTTGCTTTGGCTTTTACCTACTAAGTTTCCATTAGACATTTCTCACTGATTTGTAAGAATGCAATTGCTCATTTGCTAATAGAGTTGGTTTTCTTTTTTTCCCTGTTGTGTTCCAGAATGCTCCATAAGTGCAATGACAGATTTAGTTTTCCTGGTAGATGGTTCATGGAGTGTAGGAAGAAATAACTTTGGATATATTCTGGACTTCATGGTTGCTCTTGTATCAGCTTTTGACATTGGGGAAGAAAAGACGAGAGTTGGAGTTGTTCAGTACAGTTCAGATACAAGAACAGAGTTCAATTTAAATCAGTATTTCAGAAGAAGTGATCTTATTGATGCAATTAAAAGGATACCTTACAAAGGTGGCAACACAATGACAGGTACAGATTTCCCACATACATGTTTATTCAGCATTTCATTTCATAGCTCAAATTTGCTTTAAATCCTAGTTCATACAAGTCTAATAAAACACAACTTGTGATGCTGGTTTTAGGTGAGGCTATTGATTACCTTGTTCAAAACACCTTCACTGAGTCTGCTGGAGCAAGAAAAGGCTTTCCTAAAGTAGCAATTGTCATTACTGATGGAAAAGCTCAAGATGATGTGGAAATTCCTGCAAGAGAGCTTCGCAACATAGGAGTTGAAGTCTTTTCCTTGGGTATGTTGAGTTTTTCTAATGATTGAGAGATTAACTAAAAAGTTAATTTATATGTTTTTCAGACTGTGTGCTTGAAGAATTTCACTATGACCCTTTTTCATGTGTATGCCTTGAAATGGGTCATTTGTGCCCTCCAGAGTGGAACATACCAGTTGTGTTAATTTGATAGTAATTATGTAGTTCCTGCATGGAGATTAACATGACTGACCAGCATTGTTTCAACCTCGGCCTCATTCTTCACTTATACCACATTATTTTCCCTGGCTGAAAATTGAATCGGCCACCTCATTGCATTAATCATTATTTTGTAGTTTGATTATGACAGAAGGCAGAACTAATTTAAACTCAGCTTTACCCCAGGATGTTTTAATACTTCATGAATACATCCACAGGTGTCTGTATTTTACAGCTACTTAACACAGTCCTGTCTATTGCAACTTCTAGGTATCAAAGCAGCAGATGCAAAGGAACTCAAGCTAATTGCATCTCAGCCTTCCCTGAAGCATGTGTTCAATGTGGCTAATTTTGATGGAATTGTGGATATACAGAATGAAATTATCTTGCAAGTGTGCTCCGGTGTTGATGAACAACTAGGGGAACTGGTCAGTGGAGAAGAAGGTGAGACACTTTACAAAAATGTATTTATAGCTGCAGTTTATTCCAATGTCTATTGAAGAGGCTATCCCTACTTCCTTTGCTTTATTTCCAGAGTTTGATCCATTGCCTCACTTAGCAAGTGTGGAAAACTGGTCTCAGTTTTGTGTCTTTAAATGCAGGGTAACAGAACATGTGATGTAGATTTGGAATAGCTCCATTATTCCAATGTTTCAAAGGCAACACAGTGATTTGCAGTTGTCAGAGTGAGTTTGGACACAGGCATCACTTCCGTGGAAAAATATATTAAAGGGGAAAAAAAACTGCTTGGTGAAGGGTCAGAATATGTAATAGATTAAGAACCAAAGCATGAAAACTAGAGAATACCGAGAAAACAAAGACATGAAGCTGTATCACTGCAGCTTTCTGGCCCTGTAAGATTTTAAGGAACTAATTATTCTTTGACAAAAATGGCAGTAGAGATGACTCTGCTGTCCTAGTACTCTGCTCGAGTCTGCATTTGTTCACACTTTCTACTGTGTTTCTGTGAGTGTAGCTTTCACTTTTGGTTGAAGCAGTTTTAGAGCAGGGCAGCATCTCTCCTGGAACTTCTGCTATACTTGGGGGACCATGAATGCATTGTTCATATTTTTGCCCTCTCACTGATGTCTCATTTGGACTGTCCTGTAATTAATTTCTGTTTATTTATGCTTAAAAAACCCCCAAAAGTGATTTTTAGTAAAGATCATGCAAAGATAACGAAACTTATTCCAGAAATAAAAACTGTTCAGAAAATATGTTGGTAATTGTAACTAATATTCTGGGTTTGCTTTTGATTTCTTTCAGTGGTGGAGCCTCCTTCAAATCTGGTGGCCACTCAGGTCTCCTCAAAGTCTGTTAGAATCACTTGGGATCCATCCACAAGCCAAATAACTGGCTATCGTCTGCAGTTCATTCCAATGATAGCTGGGGGAAAACAGCACGTACTGAGTGTGGGCCCCCAGACTACTGCTCTGAATGTTAAAGATCTCTCTCCAGACACCGAGTATCAGATTAACGTTTATGCAATGAAAGGACTGACCCCCAGTGAGCCAATAACGATAATGGAAAAAACACAACAAATAAAAGTTCAAGTGGGTGAGTTAGGAGTCACTGCCTTGTTTTCAAATTGTAGCTTGTCATTGATGAAACCTCTGATGCTTGTTTTAATATCATACATTTATTGTTTTTGAGAAGCAGCTTTGCTTAGCATAGATTATTGTGTTTTTAAGCAGTCGTGTGTAATACATGAACTGCAGATGCAATTGTAATGCTATGTGGTTATTGAAAATCTGTTTACAACGGTTATTCTTTTTCTTTGCAGAATGCTCACGTGGTGTGGATGTAAAAGCTGATGTTGTGTTTTTAGTGGATGGTTCCTACAGCATTGGTATTGCCAATTTTGTAAAAGTAAGAGCCTTTTTGGAAGTGTTAGTTAAAAGCTTTGAGATATCACCTCGAAAAGTACAGATAAGTCTTGTCCAGTACAGCAGAGATCCCCATATGGAGTTTTCTTTGAACAGATACAACAGAGTGGAAGACATAATTCAGGCTATTAACACCTTCCCCTACAGAGGTGGATCTACCAACACAGGCAAAGCAATGACATACGTGAGGGAGAAAGTATTCGTCACCAGCAAAGGATCGAGACCAAATGTGCCAAGAGTCATGATTCTTATCACTGATGGAAAATCGTCAGATGCTTTTAAAGAACCTGCAATAAAGCTGAGGGATGCAGATGTAGAAATATTTGCAGTTGGTGTGAAGGACGCGGTGCGTACGGAGTTGGAAGCGATTGCGTCGCCGCCTGCGGAAACCCATGTTTACACAGTGGAAGATTTTGATGCTTTTCAAAGAATATCATTTGAACTTACACAATCTGTCTGCCTGCGAATTGAGCAGGAACTGGCTGCTATAAGGAGAAAATGTAAGTAACCACTATTACTTAGAGGAATGCAGAAAATGTAATGAAAAAAGGATCTGAACCAATGTTTTGTGCTTTTAGTTAACTAAAGAATTTATATTGATGAAATTGCCCGTATACAAATGATTATTTTAATAACTGGGGATTTGCTTCTCATTTTCAAACATATTAAAAGCAACAGGTGAAATTAATGGATAAATGGAAATGAAAAAATTACTGGAGAATTTTTTTTTCCCTAACCCTGCTAGGTATCTAAAAAGATAATAAAATGTGTGTCTATTGGAATGACCTTAATGGATATGCTCTGCTTTTGCACTCAATATCTCAAGTAAAACAGTTACCAGGGCATTCTTTTTTTAGCTCTACAAAATGAGGTAGCAAGTCTAAGCTTGTCTTTTAGATGTTCAAAGGCAACAAAGTAATGCCGACAACTCTAGACGTCAATTTCATTAATTTTTAGGGTAAAATTAATGGTCCCCTGAAATGGGCTTAGACAAGACAACTTGAGACAGCAGATGCTAGGTGATAGTGATTGCAATCTAACTGTAAAGACAGAAATGAAGTGTCACGTGAAAGTCTTCACATGCATCCAAATTAGGCCAGCATGGATAATGTTTGACATTCAAAAGATTTCTAAATGGCCAACCTTTGGTCAGATAAAGTTACTTATGATTAGTTGCACCCACAGTGTCCCTGCCTATGTTTAGTAGGACACTAACATTGAAGGGTCCCCAGTGTTGAAAGCCCCACTGTTTAAAAATAAGTCTTTTGTTTCAGGATAGCTTTGAGGAACAAACCAGCAAAGCAGCCTTTGTTTTAGAGGGCTCAAACAGTTTTAAGATCCCCACTGTTAGGCTGACTAGGCCAACCAAAACAAGCCCGGGATGTCAGATTTGTGTTTGTGCCTCATGTCAAATTCCTTGTTTCCCCTTTGACCTCATTCCTGAAAAAATACTGGATCTGAAAAAATCTAGATCTGAAAAAATTCCAACAATTTTTAGTTTCCATTGAGGACATAGTGTTATTGCTGTTAATCAGACATATGAAATAGGGAACCCAACTTGATCATCAGATTCTAAATTAAGTTTTCATAAATTTTTCTTTTTCTAGATGGACTGTTTTCATTTGATCTAGAAGTCACTGAGTTGGTGCTTCTACTCACTGTTGAAAGATTTTAGGCAACCTAGATATGATTTTCTTGAAATTTGACAGATATAAGCAAGTATAGAAAACAGATACTGTGCACATGCAACAAAATATCTGTTCAATTAGAATAAATCAAATTATTGAGGAACATTTTTTATTTACTTCAGAAATTTTGTGTTTAACATATTCATATGTGCGTTTTTATTTCCTTACAGCTTATGTACCTGCAAAGAACATGGTCTTTTCTGACATAACGTCAGAGAGTTTCAGAGTGAGCTGGTCTCCAGCTGGATCAGAGGTTTTGTCCTATCTCATCAAATATAAAGTAGCAGTCGGTGGAGATGAATTCATTGTTTCAGTACCAGCTTCAAGTACTAGCTCAGTTCTCACCAACTTACTACCTGAAACTACTTACGCAGTCAGTGTGATTTCTGAATATGAAGATGGTGATGGCCCTCCCTTGGATGGAGAGGAAACCACCTTAGAAGGTAGGATTCCCATTATTCTCAGACACAAGGGAGTCATATGTTCAAATAAGAATTTGCTTAGCTGGAGAACGGGTAAACGAGGAACAGCTAACCAAGGCTGAGAAGCTGTACTGCCATGCAGGATGAGAATAAACATTGTATCTCAACGCATTCAGTAAAGATTTAAAATTCCAATAGTATGGAAGCATTAAGTTGCTAAGATTGGGCTTTAATTTTCCTGAATGTTGGATGTATGCTGTGTTTCTGCAGTGGCCTCCTTTCAAATGAAGTAGTGTGTTCTCAATATTAAACTCAGTGGCATGAATTATTGTCAATATAGACTCAAGATGGACTAGATGAACATGGAGATCCTTTCCAACTGAACTATTCTGTTCTATTCTACTCTATTTAATAATTATGACTCTGATGCAGGAATGCATGCTGACTTCAATACATTTAAAGACAAATGTGTGCCTATGCAATTTGCTATGTCTACATCTAATTTAACACTAGTAGAGATTTTGTTTTATATACAATGGGCTTAAAGGAGTTTGAGTTTTGGTTGACTGGTTTTTTTTTGTCAGAAATTCATTGGTCTGATCCAATAACTGACTCAAAACTGCCACTGATGTCAATATGTGTCAATATGTGTGTTTTATGTGATCAATGGCTGTAAATTTAAGCATGGTAGCTTTACTTTTTCTTAATAGAGTTGCCATGATGCATTTCTCCTGATTGAAAAGAGCAGCATGACAGTAGATTTGATTTTCTATTCCAGTAGCTGAATACTCAGTCTACTCTAAATCATGCTTTTTAAAATATTGATCTACTTTTTTCATTATTCCATGCTGTCATTTGTGACCTTTGGTGACATAAATGGTTCCAAGGGAGCAAAAGAAACAGCATGAAGATTTGTTAATTGCTCTTTCCTCTTAAGACTGATAGAAATAAACACCTATAAAATAGCTTAGCTTGGATGTTAAGTTTGGAAGATACAGGTTTCACTGTCAGTGCACATTTCCATGACTGTACCAGTCAGAATATTTTGGCCACACGTAATTTTCCCTTAGGAAAACAGACAAACTCTTGGCTGATAGAACATGTAGCTTGTATGCGTAAGGGACAGGAGAAGGAAAAGCTTTAATAAAAACAATCTGCCTTCCCATTTGTAACTGATACTACCTTAAATAACTGTTAACACTGTGATCTGATGATATCCCAGCACGTCTGAGAAGACAGAGTTCTTCTACAGCCACATAAACATCAGCAGCTCTCCATGCAGATCTAGCTAACAGTTTGAGCCAGATGGCTTTCTTGGCAATTAACTTTGGTTTCAGGCTTTTAAAGGATTTGAGGTTGGGTATTGTGTTTCTGATTAATAGAAAACAAGTTTCTTTTTTTAAAACTAGGATTATTAATTACTTCACTCTTAACTTTGAAGAACAATACTTATGGAATACAGATAGTAAACGACAAAAAAACCAGAACTTTTTTTCCCTAAGTGACGATGCTATGTACTGCTAAGCAGTGTGCAGTACAGCAGATCTTTATGTCTGTTGGAAGAGTCAGGTCTTGTTTGGTGTGTCCACTGAGTTCATCTGAACTGCTGTGTCTTTTTTCAAGGAGCAGGCTAGGTTAAAGAATTCACCACAGTTTTTCTGTAGTTTCTAGGACAACAAACTATTTCTTTGAGTTAGACACTAAATTCAGAAACCTTCTTTAAACATTAGCTGCAACTCATATTGCAATGAATATATTTTTTGTTTGAAATATTCAAAGAAATAGAATTGATTTGGTGGGGTTTTTTGCTGTTGTATTTTCCTTGTTTGTTCTTTCAAAGAGGATAGCTGCCCGTATGTAGTCAGGTGTATCTGACAAACACCTCTAAATGGAAGTGGTGCAGAAGCAAATGGCCACAGCAAGGAAACTTATACTATTTGCTGTGTTAAGAAGTTTCCTCACTGTGCCCAAATGTTCCTTTACACAGTTCCGTTCTACTGTTACCACTAAACACAGTCAGTCTGTCTTAAGTTTCAGGAGCAGTTGTATAAACTGGGATGAATGTACTTTTGGGGACAACTTGGTTCCACTGCTGAATGTAACTCTGACCCTAAGTTTTCAGAAATGACTAAAGGTGTGTGTACCCTAAAGCAATGGGAGGGCAATATAAGCAGTTTGGTAAACTGGATGAGCTGACAGAATGGTTGGCATGGTTTTGCTTCAGATACTGTTTCCCTAAAGGCAGATATGTACAACTTACATGTGTATGCTCTTTGCAGTTAAAGGTGCTCCTCGAAACTTAAGGATAACGGATGAAACTACTGATAGCTTTGTAGTTGGTTGGACTCCAGCTCCAGGAAATGTCCTACGGTACAGGCTTGTTTATAGACCACTTACTGGAGGAGAAAGGAGACAAGTGACTGTCTCAGCAAGTGATAGATCAACTACTCTGCAGAATTTGATCCAAGATACAAGATATGAAGTGTCTGTTGTTCCTGAGTATCAGTCTGGGCCTGGGAATTCGTTGAATGGATATGCAAAAACTGATGAAGGTACATATCAATGCTATAAACACAGTAAGCGTGAGAAACACTCACTTGTTGACATATTGACATGTTGACATATTCATACTGGAAAGAGAATAAACCACATAGTCCATATGTATCATCCTAGATGAACAGAGAGTTATAACATTGCCCAAGCCTAGCTAAGAGATAACTTAAGACAATAGAATTTATCAAAATTGCAATATTTCATTTTAAAATGCAGTATCTCGAACCTGATATGGCAAGGCAAATTGGGCAAAGAATCTACTTGTATGTTTACTTAATTGTCCCCATGATTCTTCATATTGTCAATGATATAAATTATATACCTTATATACCTTCTGAGCAAATTCAGACCCTGTTTGCACTTTGTGCTGAATATTTAGCAAGGAATTAACGAAACATTTAATTTTCTTAAGTTATCACTGTAGATTTAACGTGTGCGAAAATGCATGATCCTTTAACATGTATCATGCCTTATTAAACTCCATCCAGAGAGTACAGACAGTATGAATGTCTTGATCATTGCTGAAATTTCACTGACCCACGAAAGTTGCCATCAAAAAGACCTCTTTAGGAAACCAAAACATGTTAATTTCACGTTTAATTTGTCATCTTTGACTTGATTCTGAAGACAGTGACTTCAACATGGATCTTTGTTGAATCTGAGCATATCTTGAGGTGCTAGTATGTATAAGTACAGATTGAGCCTGCTTTAACAGGAAAAAAAGTTAAGTAGATTTTATTGGGCATTTTTGCCTAAGGTGGGTGGGGATGGGATTGTACAGTCCTGATTACAGTAAAGGTACACTGTAGCAGTGTTGGTGCAGCCTATTGAGGAATTATTTTTTAGCATAAAACCCTATGTAGTGGTAACCTAAAAGATAAACCAAGAAATTAAGCTTGCTTCAACTTGTTTTCAACCTCTTTTGACACGTGCAGTCCGAGGAAATCCAAGAAATTTGAGAGTTTCTGATGCTACAACATCAACAATGAAGTTGTCTTGGAGTGCTGCTCCTGGCAAAGTGCAGCAGTACTTTATAACGTACACTCCAGTGGCAGGAGGTGAAACTAAGGAAGTGACTGTGAAAGGGGACACTACCTCTAAAGTGCTGAAAGGCTTGGACCAAGCCACCAGGTACACACTGACTGTGTCCGCCTTGTACGCCTCCGGAGCAGGAGATGCCCTTTCTGGAGAGGGAGAAACGCTAGAAGGTAATTATTTATTGTTTCTGTACAGTCATCCATTGTCTGACTGATGTTTCTGGTGTCTTAAAGTGTCTTCCCAAGTTTTCTGTAGAAGTAAATATGTGAATGAAAAATAGACGTAAAGACACTCTCCTGCTTTACATGGGCTTTCCAAACCTACTGTTCTCAAAGAAAAAAAAAAGGGTTAAATCACTGGTTGTGGAGGGGACTCTGTGTCTCTTGAAAAAGCTATTGCCAGAAGCACCAACCAAAAGTGACTGTACTTCCACACCAACCTCCATTAAATGTTTTGTCTTATAACTATCATCTTCCAAATAGTTTTAGTGGCATATTGTTCTTAATGTAACAGGATTAATTAATGAGGTTAAAGTATCTCATCCATTTGAAAATTTGCAGCATTTCTACAGTACTGAGATTGAAAGATGTTCAGGGGCCATTTTTGCATCAGAGAAAAAACACATAGTCTTAGGCCTACAGATAATGAGTCAAATCCAGCTTCTAACTAAGAACCTGGAGCTGAGCATAAACAGAATGCTGGCAAAAGCATAAGTCAGACCCAAAGACTTTCTTACAAGGAGGGGAGGCTGCTCTTTCTCTGACTTTGAGCAGAGAATTTCCCAGACTAATTCTCTGTGAGCATTCTCAGTGTCATCTGTAGATTGTCAGAGGATAGGGAAAGCTGCCTCGTAGGCCTTGAAAGGAAGCGTGACTCTGCTCTGTGCTGGCCAGGGATGTACTGCTGAAATCTGGCACTGCAGCTGCGTGGGCATCACACTTGAAAACATCTTATGGATGAATTATGTGGAATTGAGGCTTGTCCATTGTTGCTAATCGAGTTACAGTAGGAATATACTTGATTCTCAGTTTCTCCATCAATTTAACTTTTTGTTTATGGCATAGGTTAGGAAACAATCTAGAAAACCTACTTTAAATAGGAAAAAGTAAAATAAAATAATTAAATATCAGTTCCAATGATTCACCAATGTGCTGAATTCTTCCTACTAAAATTTAGGCACTTGTTTGAACACTGTCATCTGCAGCATTGACTCTCTAGGATCCTTCTGTGACTGATGAAGAAAGGCAAATACTTCCAGTAGGCAGACAGTCCATCTGAGATCTCATTTTTCCTTCAAATGAACATTTCTGTGTCCACTGACTATACAAGGAGTAAGTGAGAGCTCTAGACACCAAATGCTTGCTTGTCCCACTACCTAAGACCTGCTTACACTGAGACAGGATGCAGCCATCAGAGAATCAGGCACCTTGCAATTCATGCTGAAAGTTTCCTAACTCCCTTGCTTACTCTACTCATGCAAGGTCTAAAAGGCTCCTTTTGTAGGAGAAGAGAGCCTGTCTCCTGCCCAGAGCATTGCTGAGATTCAGGTAAATGAGATCAGGTATCAATATTCTGCCCATATCCTCCAGAAAAGCCAGAGATGATCAGGACCTAATGAACTTCCCTGTTGGTGGTGGTGTTGCCACTTCCTAGGTCTAACACTTTTTTGGAGGGAAAAGGGTGGGTGAAAATGTAGACTTTGTGCTGTGTGGGAGAGTTTGAATTCACCTCCACACCTCAGCAGGTTCACAAATCTGTAGAGTATATTGGGCAAGAGTCTCCTTTATTCTTTCCACTGAACATGAGCCACTGTCTATCCTGGAATGCAAATTTCACTCTCAGAACAAAAGCAGACTGGATCCCAAGTAGACATGGGAGCCTGACAACCTTGCTTTTTTCTCTGTGCTATCAGTGGATAGAGGAATGCCTCAGTCTTCCTTTGCAAATGTTGAGAGGCCTCTGTCTCACTGTTAAACAGACTGATTTATTCACTTCCTTTCATACCTCAAATTTTAGTAAAGGATTGACCAAGTTAACTGTTTACATTGGGTGGAAACATTTTCATTGAGTATATTTGCAGTAAACTTAGGAGCGCTCCTTTATTAACATGGAGATGTGGAGACATCAAGTGTGTTTCAAATTCATAAAGTAAGCTTAGCTTTTTATCCTATCATAAAACTTGAGCAAAAGAAAAGTCTTTTTAGGGCACTGCCTAGAGCTTCAGTTAAAACACATCCTAGAGAGCAGTGGATGAAATACAGCAGAATCCAAAAGACAAAATCATCAGAAAAATAGAACTCTGTCTCAGGTACAGACTGACTTGTCCTTTCACTGCTCCCTGCCCTGTGTCCCCCTTGATGGCTCTGATTCTTATTTGGACTTTCTGCATTGCTAAATTTTTAATAAGAAGAAAAACATTCTCAACATTGGTTAAAGAGCCAAATAATTAAAAAGAATGTTTGCCTCTGTCTTAGGAATGGGCTTATATGCAACCAAACAAAATTTTAAATGGGTGTTGGACTTAAAAGGTCACAGAATCATTCCTGTAAGAAATTTTGCTCTAAGCAACTGAATTAAAACATTACATTAAAAATTCTGTGACAGATTTTGTCTCAGGATAAATATGAATAAAGTAGCATCCTATCACTCAACTGAATAACTTTTTATTCAGTTCTTCAGCTGTGAGGAAACCAAATTAAAAATGACTTACCATTTTGACATGGATAGCTTTATGACTCAAGTGTAAATTCTTTGAAGATTCAGCTGGATCTGAAAATCCTATCAGGGTGCTCTTCAGAAAACATTAGTCTTCATATTAAAACTGTCTCTTAAATTTTCTTGGTTAGATAAAATGTTAGTAAGAGCATTGTAGAGATGTCAGTCCTTACTGGGTGATCAAAAGGAAAGAACAAAATACAAATTTCTTTTTGCATGACAGCAAAAGTCTAATTCATGATATTTCCTCGTGGAACATCTACCGTGTATTTCAGTAATCAGCATATCTGCAGTTCCATGGGGCAATAAAAGTACTTGAATTAAGCCAGGACTCTTTGAACATAGTTGTAGATATTTTAAAAGACTCTCTGACTAATAGTATGAAAGGTTTTCAGATTATTTGTTGCAGCATATAAGACAAATGGTCCCATCTTACCTCATTGAAGGATAAAATAACAAAACCTTTGAAGAAACCCAGACAATTATGAATAAAAGGGTTGTAATTTTGGAACTGAAAGTTAACATCCAAATTTCAAAGCTCAGTATAGAAATTTACATGAAAAGAGATGCCATGCTGGCTGTGAAGCTAAAATAAATATGGTTGGACAAGGATGAAAAGTTACACAGGTCAGTGAAGTGAATACTTGACTAATGAGTAGCTGAAATAACTTGTCTGACTGAGGCTGGAAATAGGACAGGTCTTAACTTCTGGAGAAATAAACTTATCAACAGTAATGACAAAAAAGCTGTGAAAGGAAGCATAAAAAAGTGTTTAGTATTTCAGTTAGTTTTTCCATGAGCCATGGTGTCTGAGAAACAAAATAGTGTGGTGTGTGTTTTTCATTGCCAGCAACCCAGAAAGACTGAGCACTTAAGTATTTTCCTGTATCAGGAATCCCTATGGGGCTTACTTGATGTCTTCACCATATGAATTCTCACCAAACTTATTCAGTCAGTGGTGCCATAGTTGCTCATCATATCAGGAGCTAGGCTCGAGATTGCCTTTCAAACTGGGATAGCTGCTAGTTCATGGAATTGATATGTAGCCTAAGAGGAATCAGTTTGGGTGTAGAGAACATTTCAGCACTAATAGGAAAGTGAGAAAAGAGGAGCTGGATACAGTACCTTCTCCAACTATCTTATAGTCAAGTGGCAGGAAATGAAAAATCCAAACTCTCAGATGTTTATGGAATTTTACTGAATAACTAAATGGTCTCCTGTGATTAAGGATGTAGGCAAACATTCTTCCAGCTTTCAGTAATGGTTTAATTCGTTCTGCATGTAGTAGGAGAACTCACATGGGCAGTTACTCTCAGACAAGAGTATCCTTCAGAAGAGAGGAAAAAAACGGAGAAATTTTTAGATTGCTCTAACCTGACCTGCACGGACATGTCTGCCCAGGCATTCAATGAAGGCCCTTCAGTTATGTTTGTTGTCTCCAAAGTACTTTGGAGCAGTTACAATTTGCCCCCTCTTCCTCTGCTTTGCTCTGCATGGTAGTTTTTCAGTTTTGAAGTGGCTCGTTTGTTTCAGGATTCGCAGGAAAATCAATCCACAGAAATCCAGAAATCATTCTGTGTACTTGATATCATTTACCATCTGGGTAATTTCAGTTTCTCCTTGTTTTTCTTTTTGCTAGGCATACGCTTGCCCTTATTGTTTCTCTGCATAAAACAGAGAGGGCAAATATTCCCCCAAGTAACTGCAGATAATCTCTTTTATAAACTGTTTGCATAGCTCTCTGGTCCAGCCCAAAGATAAACACATGCCAGGGGATCAGCATTTTATGAACTGTTCACAGACAACCCAGTGTAGAGAGTTTAGCAAATGAGTAATCAGAAAATGACTCATTTCTGAGAGTGCTGTTCCATTACCAGGTTATTGTTATTCAGAGAGAATGGATTTATTTATCTTTTTTTGGTGGTTTTGGAGCAGGAAAAGGGAAACAATGTATTTGCCCCTTTGTCGAAGGAGTGTGCTTTCCTTCTTCAGTAATCCAGATTTTAGGAAACTTGCAGCATTCTCATCTTTTATATGACCTCTTTCAGTCACTGGCTGATTTTGTCCACAGTTATAAAGTACCATCCAGAGGTGAAAATTCTGGAGCTTTATATTTCACAGTGCTTTAAACATAACTGCATGTGCAAAATATGTGCTGTAGAAAACTCTCCACTTTCATTCTCTCACTTTCAAAAGTGCATGGCGATCCATCACTGGGCAGCTTTGGTTGGAGCACTTCTATAAAGGTGCCATGGAAAAATTTTCCTCAGACATACTTTTTTTGGGAATGATTCCCCTCAGCTCACACAAAGTTGTTGAAACTGCTAAAGTAAATTAAATCAGTGCAGGCTGCCATTTGCCTTGCCGTGGAACAGGGCTTGTGGCAGCTTGAGGGGAGCGAAACAAATTTGCACTGATTGTCATATTTGATGTTATGTAATACAGTTTGAAGAACAAGCAAGAAACACCCATGGAATGTCTTAGGGAAATGTCTTTCTCTCATCTCCAAACACTCCAGACAAACCGTTTGGCTTTCAATATTTCTTGGGATCATATGATCTTTACCCAAGTCTTCATACACCAGAAATTAAATACAGTGAGAAACACGGCGAGGGCAGGGAGTCTAAATGCAGCAGTCAGTGAGCAGTTTGTGAGAGCTACTGTTTTTCTAATCTGTTTTTTAATAAGAGAAGTGGTTTTAAGTCTGGCAAGAGTTTGATTTTCTGCCCAAATGCATGCTGTCAGATGAAAAGAACATACTGTACATTAGCTGCTAAACAGATTAACTTTCATAATTTGCAGTTGTTTTAAAGAGTAACAAATTCATTGCTAGATTAAGCAATCTATACAGAAATGCTTAATCCTAATAAATGTCTGAAAAGCTTGAAAGCTGAAGATCTGGTTTATGTGTCCTTTTGCTGGCAGCTATATGGTTTTCAGAAAAGTTTTAAGAATATTTGAGTAACTGACTGTAATCAGGGAAGTTATTACACTTTTAAACATGAATTTCAGAGACATTCAGAAAAAAAAGATGTTTTTTTTTTTACTTTTTTTTCAGAAAAAATATTCAGTGATCAGATTTCCATCTTGCTTGCACTGAGAAATTTCCAAGTATTTCCACTTATATTGGTGAAGATCCTAGGCTAGACACACCGTTGGTAAAAAAGGACAAAGTTCTTTTGACGTCTATGAGGTTGCTGATCTCCATTAGCAGAGGTGTCAGCCCGTTTTGTTTCTTATCTTGGTGCTTTTTAGAATAAGCAAGAAGAGGCATATTGTATTATATTCAGGAGATAAATCTGAGAGATAATTATGTCATTGTGTCTTCTGCTTTAGAAAGAGAATCTTTGTTTCAGTGATATGGGGCCCAAACCTTCCATCCTGTTTGAGAAGTAGCTATTTGTGCTGTGAGAATTAGGCTATACTGAAGCAAAATATGAAAAAAAGTTGTCATGACTGAGTCATTTTCAGTTTGAAGTGATTTTCTGTTGTATGTTTCTTATAGTTTAGGTTTGGGGATTTTGGAGGCGGGCTCTTTTTTCGTCAGAAAATTGATAGCAGTACCTTGGTAAATAAATGATTCCTTTTTGCTGTTTCTTTAGTAACATAAGAATGCTCTAGAAATGAATGACCTCCTACAGGCAGAATATTACAAATTCAAGTGACATTTTCTTACAATGAGGTTTTTAGCATATCAGAGCGACTTTACGTAATGGCCAGACTGTGTAGTGCTGCTTCCGTCCTGACAGAAACAAGGACTCAGTGTCCTCAGGAGATTTAGTGCTGTGTCATGCATTTTTAAAATTACGCATTCCAAGATTTTTGAGTGTGACATTTGAAACTGACTTGATAATCTGTGGAAAATTATCTTAGTTTTATCTAGGA
>VZTA01011658.1:0-15176 GCA_013398855.1 Mohoua ochrocephala
AGAAAGCAAATAGAAATGAAAATGCCTTATTAGTGTTTAACATTTAGTTCCATGTTCATTCATGCTGATATTTTAGAATCAGGGGCTTGTGAGTTGAATATTTGGCCTCACAGTTTGCCATTTGGGACAACATACAAAAAGAGTTCTGGGTCCTGTTTTGATGTTTTCAATCACATTTTTCACACTGTAGTTTTCTTGATTCTGTAAACCTTGTGTTTAGCACTCGCTGCTTCTTTCTTTGATACTGTTCTACGAGTGTGTGTTAAGCATGGACCTGAAGGGTAGGTAAATATCTGCCAGTTTAGGCAGAAACAGTTTTAAATAATATGGTGGGATCTGTCTACCTACTTCATCTGTCTGCTTATTTATTTGTCCTTGTCTTAGACTAATGAGATTTTTCAAAGTCTCCCAGAGGATAAGTTTTGCAATGAAACCTAGCTGTCAAGTCAGTTCTTAGAGTCCTCAGCATGGAATTGGCACCAGCCCATCTCCTTAAATTCACTGACTTAGTGCCTGTGTCCTCCTTAGTGCCTGTGTCCTCCCTTGCACTGCTTGCTGTCTCTTCAACTTGTAAATTCCTTGGGTTAAAGACAGTGGGTTTCTATATTTCAAACCACGGTTTGAGATTACCCAGCTTCAAGCCTTATCTGTGTGTTCCCGGTGTCTTTGAACCACGGTACGAGTAAACTAAATGCAAGCTAGAGCTGCTGGAAGCAAGCTGGATAACCATTGGTAATTGATTGGCTCCAGTAGTAAGGCCTAGCCTGATCTTGTTAATTCTAGTTCAGTTTTTGGTCTGAACCTGATTTTGGACCTGAATCCAGGCTTGGAGGAGCACAAGCCCACCTTATCTTTTAGAAGAATATATTTAAATTCATTAGTAAGCTTAAGAACCCAGTTCTGCAGTATTTCAGATGGTGGACTTGTTGTCCAATATACAAAGTCAATGACCAAGATTTCCTGCAATTAACAGTGTGTCTTTCTATGTCCATAGATTCAGGTCTTCCCATTCGTATTTGACTTGGGCTAGTCACATTGCAAGGAATATTGCAGCGCAATGGGATACTCCACCTGTCCAAAAGTAAGGGAAATTAAAAGGCAGAGAAAGAAAGAAGTGGTGTTAGGCATTATCACAGGTTTAACCGGTTGCCAGAACATCATAAAAAATGAGTGGTTGAAATGGCATCATCAGCAGTGAATGTGGAGTCGTGTGAAGGAGAGGAATGAGTCGTGTGAGGAAAGGCAGGGAGTCTGCAGCACAGAAGGAACATGGAAGAAACATGAGAAAACTGAGATACAAGGGCATCTCTGAGGCTGAGGAGAAACTGCCACCAGTTTCTGTCCATCTGTCAAAGCGTCATTTTCTCCCTCCCTGGCAAGAGAGCAGACATCATGAGATGGGTTTTGCACACCTATTAGGCGTATTATTAAAGAACTTCTACCCTATGCTCAGAGCCTCAACAACCTCATACATGCCCAATAGCAAATAATTGCTTATACAAAAGGGTGAGGGTTCTTTCTCTACTTCAAAAAAGGTTGGCTTTGAGCAGCCGAAGAGGCAGGTGAAAGGGAACCATACATTTGCAGGCAAGATCAACCTTGGCAGGCTGCCAACACGATCCAAACCTGTGAGGTAACTTGTTTAACACCCTCCTGTGCAGAGGTGTAAACAGCAGGTAGCACAGGCAGGGTAAAGCATCACCTACTTTTGTGACAGTGCTTCATAAATACCGGAGGAAAGAATTCCTCTCCAAGCCAGAATCTGTCGCACATAAATATTTGTAATAGTTGCTATGGCAGTTGAGAGGAGAAAGATGAAAATCAGAAAACAGTGAAAGCTGTCTGAAAACAAAGAAATGTATCCAGAGAGTAAGCTCAAGTACTGGAATTTTTATTGCCCTGAATTCTTCTTATAGGCCCTTGATTGCAAAAACACCCCCCCAAAATGAAAAAAAAAAACCCAACCCAAATCCAATAATTGTATCTTTATTATTTAAAGATAAAATCACTTATTATCTTAATTAGACCAGATGCTAAAAGGTGGCCTTCATTAATTGTAGTTGCCATTTTTAACATCCATGAATCTGATTGTGCCTGATACTTAGTGATATGCTTGAATTTTCCAGAATAACTCAGATAGGAATCTGGGATAAAGTACTTAGGCACAGTATTTCAGTTGTGTTGGATGAGATTCGCTGCTTCAGCCCCGGAGTAACTCAACACCTGCAAATGGGATAGGAATAAGATGTCTTTAAGAACCACCCTATCACTTTTCTGATGGCAACCACTTCGTGCATCTCATTGTTGCCAGCATCCTCATAACATTTTAGAGGGGGAACTGAGAAATCTGTGCTGGGAGTGTGTGGACTGATCTTTCCATAGCATTGAAACCTATTCCTCTCAAGACACTGACATTTAACATATAGTATGCTTCTCATTTTCAGAATAACAAATCTGGGTATCCTCCACAACTGCTAAATTTTGATTTTCAACTGTCTTAGGTTTTTTCTACTGCTAAATATGAGACTTTCTTGTCTGACATTTCCAAGCTGCATTAATTGATTCTTACAGAATAGTATCTTTATTTTAAAAAATTCCACTTAGGATTTCTGATGTTGTACAATCCACCACTCTTACAATGCCCTGAGTTTTACACAGGGGTGCCTATTAGCACAGTTATGACTAAGAGCTTTTCACAATTTCCATTATATAGTAAAACATTATTTTCACGAATTTAGAAGCCGGCTGTAAAAAGCAACTGTGGGCTGCAGTTTTACACAGAAAATCTTAGCCCATGAGAAAATTATTGTCACAAAAGCTGAAAGCGTCAGTCCGTTTGCATAGCTATTTTTAGGTGGACTGACTGAAAAATTAAATACAGTAATTCAGTGGTTTAAAACATTTTTTCACACTCATGTACAGCCACCAGGTGTAAAATACCCCATGGTCCTGATTCTCTGAGGGTTTCTTGCTAGTGCTCCAACATGGCAAAAGGAGCTCGAAGCTCCATAAAATAGTTTAAAATTTCCGGGCACAACTGAATTTTCAGTTGACGGAGAAAGTCACCATTATATCATACTGCGTGAAGGAGGGAGGAATCTTGCCCTTCTTCCTTAAATCCTTGAGCACAGGGAGTGGAGCAGAAATATGAATACACTAAGGAAAGAACATCATATATTCTGGCTAAGCATGAGCAATTGGTACAGATTCAAACAAGCCCTCTTTGTACAGCTGTCTATTTTTCTAAGTCTAAAATGTGTACCATTTTCTCCTTCAGGAGCCTCAGTATCTCAGCAATAGAAAAGTGTTTAGGATCATTTGCCTTCCTTCCATGTAGATATGCAAAGTGTCTAAGCAAGTGCCTAGTGAAGAACTTGGTAGCGAGGGGAAAATATTTCCTTAATTTGTACTTTGATTTAATTTCACAGGATCAGTGCTCCAAAGCGCGTGTAGCGTGAGCATTACAGTGTCTTCATAGAGTCTGCAAATAAAAAATGATTGTGTTTTCAATTTGGCAGGGGTAGTTTCACAGGAATTGAAAAAAAAATGATTTGTAAATTTTTGTCTAAGCCCCTATTTCATGGCAAACACTATGTTTTTTATATATGCAAACCAGGTAAATATGGTAATATATTGAGACATGCCATTGCCATATTGGTAAAAACATCTCCCTGGTTTTGCTCACAAATCCCAAAAGCACAGGGGTACCTTATTTGAAAAATTAACCTGAAGAGCCGCTCCTATCATCATGCTGTTTTTGCTTCTCTCTCTTCATGTTATATTATTTACTAATTATATTATCAGTTATTGTAATACCAGCACACCATGTGAAAGGCAAGAAGAAATGGCATATGCATACCCTAGCCCCAGATCCTTGCTAATTACTGATGTGATATGACAAGTGAAAACAGCTAGCACTGGATGGAAGGAATTAATTATATTGATACAAAGAATGACATTGCATCATTCAGAAAGTGACAAATTATTGGAGACTGAATGCAGGAAATGGGTCACCGAAGCAGTGACTGCAACACATTTTAAAATCTTTTGCTAAGTACTCCGCATTTCTTAATCCCACGTAATTTGAGGGAGGTGGTTTTGTAAAACCCTCTCCCATTGTTAAACATAATTCCCTTTTACAAACTACATTGTACTTAAGCTTTTAAAAATCATTGTTTTGCTAAAGAACATGTGAGCAAGCAAAGAACAGTGTTCAGCCACACCTTGAACAATGCATCCACCAAATATGAAGTCAGACTGCCTTCTTTCTCTGTCCTTAATTCCCGTCTGTCATTTTTCCATCTTAAAACAAAACAAAGCATTGACTGAAGCATGAATGGATCACTATGGCCCTTGTTCAAACAGGACTTTTTCAACAAAAAAGCTTTTAGGGATGACTGAAGACTGCAGAATTAGCCCCTGTGTTTTAAATTAATGTTGTATTTTCTGGATGTTCTAGGTGACACTCATGTCACGAGAAATTTGAAATGATGTGAATAACAGCTACACCGGCAGTAAGACTGTTACTTTTATGGAAGCATTTTTATGTTAAATAGATTAGTGCATTCCTCTTTGTATTGCTTTGACCTTGAATATGATTAATATAGTAACAATAATTGCTTAGCTGGTAGACCAGATGTTTTTTTCTGAAAAAGCAAATCAAATCCATAGATCTTGTCAGATACCTAACGATAATTGTTAGTATTGTCTCTCTTGGGCTGGGCTGTTTCATCCACATATATTCCTTTCTGTGGGCCTCTATTTTCCTCAACTGAATACGAAATAAAATATCAAAGGGAAACAACAATAATGTTTGTGGGAATGTAGACTGTTGTTAGATCCGATGACTGGCAATCCCTTACTTCTGGAATCATTACTTAGGCTGAAAAACTTTCAACTTAAATATGATTCATATTTCTTTTCTATCAATAGCATTAATGTCAGAATGGGGTTGTTAGCATTTAATTAATTATCTGTGAAGGGTCTTGAAGTCTGCAAGTGGCACATGATTGAAAAATATGATGACACTTAAACACCTCCCCAAATTTATAGTAGAGGCTGCTTCTTCATCCCAATTTCTGTATTATAGATGTTTCACGGATCTTCACAGAGCAACTCTTACGTTAGAGCACATGTGCGACTATGTCCGCCACCAAGAGCCAAAGTCAGGCCTCAAGCCCTAATTAATGCTGTTAATATCCCATGTAATTTAAAGCATTATTCTATTGTTTTAGCTATATTCCATGCCAAGTTTCCGTGAGGGTTAGGTTTGCCATAGAATGCGGTCAAGAAATCTAAATTGTTTGTGTAAGCCATCAAGCAAGTAGCTACATTTAGCATTTTTAATTCATTTAAATAACACAGATTTGGGCACGGCTGGCTGTGGAGCATGGCTGTGCTAGCAGCTTATTTAGAATTATTGTTTTGGTGTTTATTAGGGCACAGCTAACAATTCAGCTTTAAACACTGATGAGCGAACTGGTGGAGCTGAGAACAGTTGCTCTGATTTCACACGCAGCAGATATTCCACTCTTAATTTTAGCTTTAGACTTTCAAATGGGGAAAGATGTATATGCAGGTTGTGAGTACGGCTGTGAAAACTGGTGCTGTGTTTTAATTGAGATTAAGTATTTTGCTTGCATATGTAAAACAAATGTACTGAAAAAAGTAAACTCGCTGCCACCAAAACTGAAAACAAGGCACTCTGGAAAATATATGCTGATATATAACTGGCTAGAATTTCCTTCATTTTGCAAAGCCACGAGCCACATGCATCAGCTCACCACAAAGTCATTAGGTCTTTTTAAACTCAGATGAAAAACATTAACAAATACCACAAAAGGCTTTAGTATGGCCCCTTTGTTCATTCACATATGGCAGTTTATAACTCCTGCACCACTTGGGTCGTGTGTTTGTTTAAGCTGCCTCCATCAGGCCAGCCCTGAAAGAACAAAAGACATCTTGAGCGATCCTAAGCAGGAAATGGGCTAATCTAAACATGGCTTGTGACACTATAAGTAGAATAGAAAGGGGAGGGATTGATTAGTCATTAATGTCCAATTGACTCCATATGGATGTTGCAATAATAAGGCCTTTTTCAGTGCAGTAGCAGAGTTATTGAATTAGAGGTTTATGTTTCCTCAGAGCTGACCTTAGGGAATTCCCGGTTGGTTCTTCATGTTGATGTTTGAAAGAGAAAAAGAAAAGTCTTGTCGTAACCAAGCGTTGCTTGGATGTAGCTAACCTGTGCTACAATATATTCCCACCTCTTAGTATTTACTTAGCACATTTCAGAACCCTTGCAGGTGAAAAATTTTAGAGGCCGTTTAAATATTCCGATATTTCATGAATCGCTTGTGGCTTTCCCAGTTTTTCTTCCCATTCATTCACTGACATGCAGCCTGTAAGAAATGCTCAATGCTCAAATTGCAGCTGAATAATATTTGTTTAGCATTTGGAACAAAAGCAGCCTGACAAACAGAACATTTGTGTCACCCTTGTTCCAAACCTAGCCATGTTTCCAAGTGGGTGTTTTGCCAGGGATGACAAGACATGCCAGGAAAGACAATAGTTCATGGGCTACCCATTTATGTTGCCTCTCTTGCTGATAATAAAGAAAGTCTGAATGGTGTTGGGGATGAAGAAATAAGAGACAGGAAAGGGGCAAAACAGATAAATGTTACTCTACAACTGCTACATGTCGCTTAGGTTACAGTGAAGTAGTAGTAGTAGTAATTCTTGTAACTCTCTCTAAAACTGATAACCCCAAACATTAGTTAAAGGGCTACTCTTGTATTCTAAGCTTGCCAAAGCTTCTCTTTTCATTCTATTCTTTCCATATTTGCCTTTTTCTATTTGATTTTAAATACTGCTACATATTTCACAAAGGCTACATTTCTCTGTACACAGGTTAAGAGCAGCACAGGGGGCTGCAAAGCCGGTTTTTCATGCTCCCTGTTGTAATGGCATGTCCATGTTTATGAGTAACTCATCTCTTGCAGTAAAAGAGTGACTCCTTTTTGCATGTTTATCAGGATCTGGTCTCTGCAGTGCCAGTTGTATTGCCACAGACAGGGCCAGTTATTTTGGAGGTCACAATCAGTCTTTCCAAACTAGGCAAGTATGTCACTTCAGCTTAATGAATAACTGATGATGGGAGCTTTACTACTAACCAGTCATTTTCATACCAGGAACCTAGAAAGGTTGTCTTTATTTCTATGTGTCCTATAGAAATAAAGACAAGTATTTGTCCATGGAAGATGATCTGCAGTGTATTCCTTAGATTAGCCAGATTCATTGTGTGGGGGGAAGTCAGGGGAAATGTATCACTTCAAACATGAATCAATGGCCATAGTGTGAAGAGTAATTAAGGAATAACAGGGTGACTGATAAAAATCTCTTTCTTTTTGCCGTCACTTCTTTTCTCTCTTTTCCTCATCTTTTTCTTAGCCTATTTTTTGCTCCTTTCTATCACATCTATTATTGTTTGTTTTCTGGTAATATGTAAAGGCCCAACCTCAGGTTTTGTAGTAGATGATGTGCAAAATGGAAGGTAAACCCGTATCCCAGCAAAGAGAGTAGGATTAACCCTACTGTGGCCAAGATTTCAGGAAACATGCTGAGAGATGATGCCTGCCCTAGAATTCTTTTCATTAGTAAATGTAAGAAAATCAGATAAAGGCATGACTAAATAAATAAACAATGTAACAATTGTTATTTTATGTATCTTAACATTTATTTCACATTAGGATGTTTCCTGTTGATGATCAGATTCTTTTATCTTTCTAATGTTCTCTGATTAGAGAGCTCTCTAGAAATGAAAATATTGTTTGAAAGTATTTTCATGAAGCTGTCGCATTTTTAGATTTATTCTGTGGTGTTCTTTGCCTCAGTATTGCCCCTAGGCCTTTTTGGAATCCAGCTTTCACCGAGGGGTTATATCCATATATCCACAAAAAGAGATCATTCTTCTTTAATCTGCTTTTAGTTTTAAATCATCAAAGTTATGACAAGTTGAGCAAATGCAAAGGATCTAGAAAGCAAGGCAGTGAACACGTCCAGAAGCTAAAAGTGTCACTTTGAGGACAGCCCCTGTCTTTAGGCCAAAGTATAGACTTCTTTGCCAACTAAGCCACTAGGGCAGCCAAACTGTACTGCTTTTGCAATAATTGTAAATTCTGACCAAGCTCTTAATTCTGAAAATCGCGCCTCCTGTGATTGCAGTAAGAACAGTAAGTGGCAGATAGAGCAATAGTTGCCATAGAGAGACAATTACCAACTTCCTTCTCTTGTCTTGCTTTTCACTGGTAGTACATTTCCATTTTATCTGTTATTTCAGGTTTATTATTTGTTAGAATTTCCTGAAAATATTTTCAGAAAGACGTAAAACACCTACTTCTTTGCACTTGCATATTTTTTTCTGTACATATTTCAGGTGTCTCTTTCAGCCTCCATCAGTAAGAACTATAATTATCACAATAGGAAAAACTCCACACTTTGTTAAATCCGTTGAAATTGTTTATATAGGGCACAATAATGTCAAAATATCTGCTTGACAGGATGAAGTACCTAAGAACAACCATTTCGAAAGCTTGTTCTTAAGTGTTTCAGCCTGTAAAACCTCACTGAGCAGATGTGTATTTGTATCATTAGCACCTCATTTCTAATCTAAAAAGGTACTGAGACCTTCTGGCTTCCCCCGTAGAATCCCATGCTACAAGAACTGTTTTATTGTAATGCTTTATATGCTGCATGTAATTCTGTGGTTCTGAGACAGAGGAGGATGAAGATTATATTGCTTTAGTTATTTGCAGAAATTCATTTTGCAAATGCTTTTGTGATGGCCTATAGGTCAACTTGCAAATATTTCCCCAGAGATCAAGCTCAAAGAACATCAACTCTTTGGCTGCTTTTTCAAGTCCTTCAAGTATGGACTTGCATAAAGCGGATGCAGCCAGAGTTGACCTTCTTGGGATGGTTGTAATTTATTACTCCAAGTAAGAATTGTTCTCTATCATAACCTTTCTCTGAAAACAGATCATTCATGGTAGTTTTCTGCCTTTTTTTTTTGCCTTTTTTTTTTTCTTTGTTTGTTTATCTTCATTCTATCTGAATTAGATATTAGAATTAAATTCATTCTATCTAAATTACAGATTAAAAAGCCATCTATAATCCTGCTCCCAGTAAAACTACTCTTTACCTGCGTTAGGATTGAAAAGTCCAAAACCGCATTAGAAAGGGCTAAAGACAAACTCTTCCTTAGCTATAGTGAATAAGTACCTTTGGGAAAGTAAAACATGGAAAGACATCCTATGGATTCAAATATATCTTTCCTTTGTTGTGAGTAAAGCAGCTGAATAGCAAATGATAACTTTCACATAAATAATGATTTAAATTTTTTTGTCACCAGCTTCCTAATTGCCCACATACTAGTAACACATTTTTATTACATTACCTTAAAGGATAGAACAACTATTGCATGCTATGTTTGACTTTTCTCAAATTATTTACCTCTTTGTCTCCATAAATATTTCAGTGTTGACTTACTGTGTTTGCAACTTATTCCAGTCTCTAAATGAATACATCCTCTCTCAAAATATGGTATCTTTGATATGTTTGTGGTCCAAGGCTTCTGTCAACAATGGATTGAGCCTCATCAACCACCCACCCCCCTAAACTGGTCCTACCTGCAGGTCCCTCTGCAAAACTGCCCTTCCCTTTTGCAGTAAAAAGCTGACTGCAGCCTCCCGTAAATGCAGAACACCTGTGGCATGGTGCTTAACTTGGAACAGTGTTAAAACAGTTTTGCAGCTCACATTTGCCACAAACCTGTCTTCTTTTATGTGCACGCATGTTAGTATACAAATTGCCAAATTGGTGTCAGTTGTAAAGTAATGGCGTTGGAGGCGTCATAAATTACCCCGGTGATCCTCAGGAGAAGACACTGCTGTATGCGAATGAGTGTTTTGCTCTCAGGGTAATGTATGTCTTCATCTGGCCCAGTAGTCAGCATATTGCCCTGTGTTGATGGATATAGTCAGCTTGAAACTACACTACATTTCACTGCACAATAAACATGGCTGTCAACACCATATAAAGCAAAATCAATTTATCCTGTATGGTCAGTGCTTTTTAAATGAAATTAATGTACTGTGGACCTGGTGGCAAAAAGGTAGAGTGTATTAGTTATGCATCCTCTATTTTAGGGCCCTTTTTTCATGTAAATGTGTTTCTTATATGGAATTTTTAAAAAGGTATGCCTATATAATGCTTTCACTCTGAATTAGGAAAATTGATTTTTGCACAACTAGAAACTTGTGCCTGTATTCAGTAAAACTGCGGTGTTTTGTTTTACTTACTGTAAAGAATTAATCTTATATTATTTGGCAAATAAATTCATGTTGGGAGCTGTAATAGTTTACAAAAAAAAAAAAAGGAGGCCTATTGCTGTGCTAGTTTGCTGTCAGGTATCTTGCTTTTTCAAGGTATTAAATTATATGATCAGTTTGACGAGGTCTAAGACTAAGTATGCCACTCTCACACTGTAAACACTTTTTACCTTTTTTATAGCTAAGGTATAACTCTAAAAACATATATTATCATCACAATTGCAGAAGTTTTTTCCAGTAAAGGCATGCCTTGGTAATCTGTTTCTCCCATAGTAACTAGTTCTACACCTCAGCTCTGTGAACTCTAAACCCCCACGAGGCTTTGCTGTTTGTGGTCAAGAAACAGGGCTGGATGCATTCAAAAACCCAGTTAAGGCTGGCATGTTCAAGGTGAATTAATGGCAGATAAAGACAGGACACTGGGATACACTAAAGCACAGCAGGCATGGAGCTGGAGTGCTCATCTCCCACTCTGGAGCCTCCAGTATGCTGTGCATGTACCTGTCAGAGGCAGACAGTTTTATTATATGTGGTCAAATGCTCCAAAGCACATCTAAAATTCAACCAAAGCAGATGCAGCTTTAAAATGTTCAGCTCCAGATATAATCAGATCCGTACAAAAGGCAGCATGTACCTGGTGCCCTGTATAATCCGTTTTATGAGATGTTTGGCATGTGTTTCACCACTCAAGCAGCAAAGTCATTGTCAATGGCTTGTGTCAACGGGCCTACATCAGTTTGGATTCTCAAATGTCACTTTTATGTGAGTTTTGTTGAGCATTCAGAGGATGTATTTTATGTTAAAGTCCCAAATGGAAACTTTATCGAATCTCCATGTCTTAATTGGAGGAATACCAGTGCAATTCGTTCCTTCGGTTTGATGTTTGGTCATCTCAAATGGGCAAGCCTGGCCAGTTACACTGAGACCACTGGCTGGCCCTTCTCTCTCTCTCATAGATCTGGCAGCGCTTTCCTAATCCACGTAATAATGTTTTGCATCCATCTTGTTTCTTCCTGCCCTGACGTTACAGGGAGTAAAGCAGTGAATGGCTCTGCCGCTAAACTACAGCAGTATTATTGTTGGCCAACAGGAGGGGCCACGGTGGCTGAAGCCCGGGTCTACCGGGACTCGCGGGGCCGCGCCAGCAGCGAGCCCCACATCAAGCGGCCGATGAACGCCTTCATGGTCTGGGCCAAGGATGAGCGCCGGAAAATCCTCCAGGCCTTCCCCGACATGCACAACTCCAACATCAGCAAAATCCTAGGTAAGCACACGGCAATGGGCAACAAGTTGTGTTGGCAGGTTTAGGTTGGATATCAGGAAGAAATTCTGTACTGTGAGGGTGGTGAGGCACTGGCACAGGTCGCCCAGAGAGGTTGTGGGTGCCCCATCCCTGGAAGTGTTCAAGGCCAGGTTGGATGGGGCTCTGAGCAACCCACTCGAGTGAAAGGTGTCCCTGCCCATGGCAGGGGGGTTAGAACTGTATGATCTTTAAGGTCCCTTCCAACCCAAACCATTCTACAGTTCTATGAACTTCTCTAATTTTAGAACTTTTTTATTTCCTGGGAGATGTTCTCTGAAATTGGAATTACTGAAACTTATACAAATGAAAATTCATGGACTCTTTTCATTTTCATTCCCTTCCTTTTCCCTTTCTGCCCCTTCCCTAATGCTTTTCGTTCTCAACAGCACTCACAACACGCTTTAAATGTTTTTAGCAACACTGAAAAGGAATGTTTTGTGCAATCTGTTGCAAGAGTGTGTCCCGATAAAGGGTCTAACAGCTAGATCTCATTAGAATGCACCTGAACTACAAATCGCCTGAATGCAAAATGGGACTTGAGAGACTAAATACTGGGAAAAAGTTTAAAAAGTACAAAATCAAAATCAAAGGTTTATGTCAGACAGTGCAACGTCAAAGAAAGAAACCTCGCATAGTTCAAAAGACCTGTACATGCAAACCTCACATCCAAAAGATGATCAAAATGTTGCAATGTTCAAAAACTAGCCACTTGAAGCATGCAGTTAAAATATTGCTTAGGTAAAAGACACCATAGTTAATATTTAATTTGTATAGATTGGGACAATTGGGGAATATTCCATAGATTATGTTTTGCCACTGTGCAAATAAATGGACTCATTTTTGAGAAATTTTGATTTGCTTTTTAAGACTCCTCAAGAGAATTAGAAACATACGTGAGAACGAGTGGTGAAATGTTAAAACCTATATTTGCTTTTTGAGTCTTTGAAGTGAAAGACAGATTCCAAATGTAGCTCATAATAAATAAAAGTAAAAATCAAGTTTCCTCTGTAATCATTTTATTGTAAACTCTGAGTTCAAATACATTCTTAGCAAAGTTTGTTGCGTGTTAGTTCAATCAGAGGCAAGAATACATAGAAATAAATGTTACTTTGTCTTAAAACTTCCAAAATCTTTCTTAGTGGTTCTCATATTTTTGTCTACCATATAAGTGAGTTATATGAATAGCCTTTCAGTTTTGTATAAAACCTTCACTGTTTCAGTGTTGGCAGCTGTAGGGAATCTATATTATTTGTGTGCATTCTGTGAAAAAAACTATTAGGAGCATAGTAACTGTATTCATTAAAATGTAAACTTCCAGCATAAATATTTCAGAAGTGCCAGCAATTGAGTGTTTGTTAACCATGGAATTAACCTGTCAGTATCTGCTCTGCCACAAATAAGTCTATGTCCATATAATATCTGTGCAACTTTTCCAGGACAATGAGAAAAGAGACTGAAATATTAGAACTGACACAGAATATTGCTGGCTACGGATAATATTTATACAACTTTTCCATTTGTTGACGTATGAAAAATGTTGGTAAAAGAATAGCTTCCACCCACGTTTACCACAGCTGTAATCGTTTTATTCATCTAAAAGACACCAAAAAGCTATTTTCTGCATTTCTTATTCCCGTCTCTATTCAAGTGTTTAGATAGCTCCTTACAAACAATACAAGAGATCTGAATACTTTTGCCTCTTCCTGTGTACACTGCGTTAATTTTTTAAACTTTTTTATTGGTGCAGCTTTCAATGCGAGTTTACAGTACCTGAAGTGGTGTATATAGTTACAATGTGCTTTCTGTTTTACTTTTTATCTTTCCGGTGTGAGTTTGTGAAATGTAACTTTCTCGATTCAGTTCTGTGTGCTTACTACATCTGCCCAGAAAATAATATGCATAATAGGATTTAAAATAGGTGTCAGTATCATGCCAAGCTTATATCAGAAGTTCAGTAGATTTAAGACACCCAGACAGCAAGGGATTGTTCATAACTTTGCTGAATCTATAAGGTTTGATACTTTTTTCCTGCTACATAGCAAGTTATTAATATCTATTAGCAGGAGCGTATAAACGAAATTCTCATAAAAATATCAAAGAGGCCTGTGTCCTTAGGCAATGTGTTAGGCTTTTAACAGTGAAAGTATGGCTGCAGACTTTCCTTAACCATCACACTCTGCGTGGTATTACAGAGGTATGGAATTACTCACAGATTAATGCTCTTATTGTAAAAAATTAAGTAGTCTGTTTTGCAGCACGAGGCTGAGATTTTGAGACTTAACTATTGACTTTAAGTGCACCTATTTAATAGAGATTTACATATGCTTGGTCTGCAGCAATATCTGAAAGTCAGGGTTCTTTTAAGGTGTCTCAGGTTGTGCAAGCCGATATATGTGCAGAGCGATGTAAATTTAAATCAGTTTATTTAACTAACTCAATTAAAATTTATGATGGCGAGAAGGCACGTTGAATTGTGTATGTGTACAGCTAAAGCTGCTTTACTCGAGCACTCACTAACATTTTGTGTCAATAGGATCTCGCTGGAAGTCCATGTCAAATCAAGAGAAACAACCTTATTACGAAGAGCAGGCACGACTAAGTAAAATCCACCTAGAAAAGTATCCTAATTACAAATACAAACCTCGACCAAAACGTACCTGCATTGTGGATGGGAAGAAACTGCGTATTGGTGAATACAAGCAACTGATGAGGTCTCGAAGACAGGAGATGAGGCAGTTTTTTACCGTAGGGTGAGTACAATTGTTGTAGTTGTTTTCCAAGACAGAGCACGTTGTTTGAAACTGAATAGACTTACCCGTTTAAGTCACTGACTAATGTCATTTAGAGGGAAAGGATTTGAACCGGTAAGACCTTATTAAAAACATAAGATGGAATATGGAGCTATCAGCTTGCCACTGAATGATGATAATGAGACTGATTGTGGAATTCTTTAAAGTCAAAAGAAGTTGTTTCCCATTAGTCTGAAAGGTTTGAATCATGTCTTTTGTGAGTTTTTAGTAAGCTAATCCATTCTGGGTTAGTAATGACTCCAGCATCATTTCCTAAATTAGGAAAAGAACAAAGAGAAAAACACAAAGGATTATTCCTGTATAGAGTAAGGAATCAGGAGAGGGGGAAAAGGGAGAGGAGTAACAGCAGTTGCGTGAGGAACTCGTGTGAATAAATGATATCATGATACGAAGCTACTAGGAATTTTGTTATATATAGTGTGGAAAAAAATATTTTTTAAAAAATAAGTTTTAGAAAGAGTCTTTCAAGTAGCGCATAGATAGACTGGGTAGATTTATAACCCAAAATATATGGCTCAAAAAGATCCTGGCACAGTTTTAAAAACATTGTGTGTGTTTTTAGCGGTATTTCCTCTAGTGTTCAGCAGAGAAAGCAGCGCTATGAAACATCAACAAGCTAAAGATAACAAAAGTCTAGTGAAACAACTGCACCATAACTGATTTCTCTCTCCTGTT
>VZTA01011660.1:0-35644 GCA_013398855.1 Mohoua ochrocephala
GACTAAAATTCACTACACCTTAGAGTGTAGATAAACCAAACCCCTTCCTAATTTCTGAACCGGAAAGTTACATGGCTTGGCTCCTTTAAAGCACAAGGGGGCAATGTTGGCCTTAGAAAGAGAATTTTTCTCTCGCCGTCAGCCTAAATGTCATTGTTCGAAGTAACAATGATTTCACATGGAACAAAGAACTGCTTTTTCATAGAGCTGCCCCACAGGATGGGTGACTTTTCATCAATTTACTTAACTAAAGTTGTGAGACTATCAGGTGATGTGCAATGAATTTTTGATCCTGATTCCAGCCCGAGGAATGTCATAGATTTTATGTCACATACAAAGGCTGTAGCTTTTATAAAATTCACAATTATATCAGAAATATGCAGTCATCTAGGAAGAGATTGTTGAGATTTATAGGAGCTGTGATGTCACACTTTCTATGCATTATAATTATAGTTTCCAATTCAATCCAAGATTCAGTGAGATAAAAAGCTTTCCTCCGTGAATTGTTAGCATTCCTTCTAAGAAACAAACAAACAGTCAAACAATCTTTATTTTTGCCTTTTCTTCCACACTGTTATGCAAATATAGCTGATATTTGGACCAGATCACTACAGCTATTTAACAGAAACCCTCTGTGTTTGACTATACTGAAAACCTGCCATGTCGGTTCTCAAGAAATATATTGTTTCATCAAACTAATATAACGCTACCAAGGTGATGGAAAACAGCTGAGAAAATAAAATCTAAATATAGATCATATGTAAATAATAACAATAAAGGAATAACAATGAAAAAATCAGCGTTTGTTATACTTGTTTCATACTACAGAAATTACAAAAAATAGGCAGGGCTAGCCAAAACTTTTTGACATTAATAGGAAAAAATATTTTTTCCTTTTTCATATTGCTTAATGTGTGTTAAACTAAGGAGGCTATGCTGAAGAGGGGCACATCATTAAAACAAAGCCTTGTTGGTGAGAAATAAATTTTATGATGTAATTATAATTTTTTAAATGGCAGTATGCCCTTGTACTCTCAGAATTTTTAGTCTGACAATATTCTGAATAATGTGTAAAAAATTCAGTGCTATGAAAACAAGGACTCTGTAGATGAGTAGTTAATGGAATTATTTTCTCCATTAGAACTGTGATATCCTCCATACCTAATGAAAAATATTTCTTCAGTTATCCAATTTGTGGATAAATTTGACATATTCATACCTACTTTCAGAAAACAGAGAGATGGACTGTTATTGCTCCATCATTGGGAATATCGAATACTGCTTTCAAATAAAATTATTTGTTTTTCTTGAAGTTGCTTTGATTGAATAAGTCTCATTTATTAACATTTTTTGATATCAAACCCTCAGTAGGCAGTTTTACAGCTGCCTGCTCCGTGCTTCTGACTCACACAGAGCAAAGGAAAGGAAGGGGAAGGAGAAGTAGTTGAGCCTTCCTCTAGCTCTTGGCCCTAGCTGGACATAAAAGCTGCTAGAATTTTGTTCTCTAGAAAGAGGAGATGATTCAAAAATGCAGGAAGGCAGTGCATAAACGTGAGGAAAGCAAACAGAACTAATTCCAAGAGAAACCCCCAGTGGTGTGTAGAGAGGGTGATGGAGGTTGCTACTTCATCTGCAGAGGAAAGGAAGCTCGGGGAGGAGGGGGCACAGAGGTGTCAGCATTAGGAAGGGCTGATAGGGAAGCAAGAAAAAAGAAAGAAAGAAGCAGAATCATGGGAAGTGGAAGACTGAGCTTATTTGACTGAATTTTTTATTGTTAATATTGCCAGTGGCATCTGGATATTCTTTCAGTGGAGTATCCTGTTGAGATCCTCATGTGGTATAATATTATGAGGGAAGGGAATGAACCATTTGTGATTTTCATCATTTACTGTGAGCAGAAAACATAAACATTAGCCTGAGAGTTTTTGAAGCTTCTGGTTTGTGATATTGCTGTAAAAAAAACCCCAGAATATACCAAGATGAAGACAAATCACCATGAGGCATGGTGCTGGGAGGGTGATTCATGTGGGATTTCTCCCCCTTGAGCCCGCACAGCTCTGCACTGAGCAGCAGCGTGCTGCCGTGGGAGGTGCCGTGTGTGCCACAAGATGTGTTAAAACCGAGGTCTCACAGCTTCAGCAGAATTCCATGGCTCTTTTCATGGCACTGGGTGTTAACTCTGTAAACTGGCCAAATGTATATTTGAATAATTATACTCTGCCTTCTGCAGAACACGTTCCAGGTAGTTTGAATTGGAAAATATTTTTCTGTTTTGTTTTATTAAGTGGGGGTTTCTGAAAGAGCCTTGTAAAAATTGGTTATAAAAAATCTGTTCTAACTCAGTTCCACCCACATTTCATTGATAAGTAAATGACCAGTCTCAGCTTTCTTTTGTACCATTACTGAAGTACTTTTGATGAAACTGTGTTTAATGCTAGTTTTCCTTGTGTAAAAAAGAAAACTGTGTTAATTCTAGTTTTCCTTTCCTCAAATGTGTAATATTGGAAATACCTAAGCTAGAGTTTAGGGGTTTTATAGAATTGCTCAAAATCAAAATTACAAAATGCAGTCAACATTAAAAATGCATTCAAATATGTAATACTCAAGAAAACTGGGAATAAGTGAATATATGCTGTAGAACTACTGTATCACAACACATAATGGAATCCAGGAGAACTTTGCTTGAGCAGAGACTTCAGGACTCGATCTCTTTTAATTGCTTTCATCAGCATTGTCAAGGTGTCTTGCACTTTTCATACAAAGAATACCCCTTTGTCCTTTGGAACTAAGACAATTTCATTTTAACATGACTGCTATTGTGTCTCAGGATATTCTTGAAATAAGTTACAGTAATTTCTGGAAACAAAATGCCTCCTACACCGTAAGCCTCTCAGGGTTTTCTAGATTTGGAACAATTTCCAAATTGTGTCCACATGTTCTTTGAATGGAGATAACGTATAAAAAAGATGTGTCTAATAGAGTATGCTCAAGTCTGCAGTGTCTTTTAGTAGTGTTTTTAAGACTGAGGACAAGGCTTATAACTAACTCATCTGCAGACTATCTGCACTGCTTATCTGCTGAGGTATCTCTTAGCAAGCTGGTTCACTTAGGGGTAAAGCCTCCAGCACGCCTGCACTTTGCTCAGGCCAGATTATTTCCAGTCTGGTTGGGCTGTGGCTTTCCATGCCTGGTGAGCTGCTTTCCTGCATGCCTTTGTGCCGGTGTCTGACAGCAGCAGAAAACAGACACCAGGCAGACAAACAATCCAGCACCATCTCTTGAAAGGCCGTGGTATTGTCTTCAGGAAGGGAAAATAAACACCCTGTGACCACATTGATCCAGGTGGGCTGCAGGGCGAGTAAGAACTTGGAAGCAGGGTTTTGGGAAAGCTGTTTTTTAGGTCCGTCCTGGCAGCTACCAGATCAAGGACAGCACAGATGTAGACTGGGAAGTTATAATGCAGCTTTCACAAGAAATAGGATTTTTGCCCACACTTTGAAGTTTTTTCTCACTGCACCGTGGAAGCCTCTTGAGAAGTAATGCAATGAATCCTGTTTTCTGTTTCCCCTTGTCGTTCTCTTAAATGTTGAAAAATGTGCAGCATTTGCTTGTTGATGCAGTGGTGGTTTGACTTTCAGATAAATAAAGAGTTACAGTGAACTCAGAAAGTGTTGTCAAGCCTAGCTTTTCACATGTAACAGCTCCTGGGAATTTAGCCATAGCTGTTTTTGCAGTATTCTCAAAAAAATGACTAGACCCTTCAGTCCCTTAAACTTGAACTTTTAGAAGATGAAGGAGCCTCAGAAAGTCTAAAAAAATCACTCTATGTTGCCCTTTAAAAATGTAATTTTAGCCGTTGTATGGTCTACACCTGTGCCTATCTGCTGGTGAACTCCTGAACTACCCTTGGCAATATGTACATGTTCTCTGCTAAAAGGCTTGGCTTCCTCAACTGAAAGTAATTAGTAAAATAGTAAAGCTGAAATTTTACTTAAAAAAATATATATTTTTGCATGGGACAAAATTACATCATGACCTTAATGCTTAACAAAGAGCAAAAGACACTCAATTAAGAAGAATTTTATGAAATCAGTTGAAATCTAAACGATTAACATAATTTTTCAGAAACATGTGACTAATAGAAATATTTTCTAAATTCAGGCCATTCATTTGCGTATTTTAATACAGGAATTCTCTTTAGCAGGAAGATTTCAAACTGATACTCAGGTCTGCTGTGCTTAACTGTCAGGGACTGTTCTTTCATTATGTGCCACTGTACAAATGGCAACTGATTGGAGGCTTCAGTCGATGGACAGTACAGTCCATCAGTCTCCCTGACCACAGGGAGTGCATAAAACTCATGACTTCTGGTAGCTGTTGCGCTGTAACAAAAAGAAATAGAGATAGGTCCTATAATAGAGAGAAAAAATGACATATTTAAGGAGGGATGTGTGTATTTGGTTTAGCCAAGGAATGTTTTGGACCTCAGCAGCCCCAGTTTTGGAGGCAGCAGTCCTGCCTGAGGAGGGGAGGAGGGTGGGTTGGTCTCCTCACTGTGATCTCCGGGCAGCAGCCCCAGGCACTGTTCGCCAGGAGCCACAGGGGCAGGACAGGCAGCACTGGCATCTCTGCTCTCATTTCCACCTCCTGCAGAGGTGCTAGGGGTGAAACTGCTGTTTGCACCTTAATTCTTAAGCATAGATAACTTGTGCTTATGAACTTGTCTTCAAAATCTTGTAAACCTTGTATTTTTCCCATACTGTAACTTCATCTGTGTGACACATTTTGAGACGGTGAGTTTTTATGGAAAACAAAGGCCCTTCATTTGAGAAGCGTTAATGAGGCTTTAACTCTTTTTTCACCCTCTGTCAATACATTATACTATCCTCAGGAGAAGGTGTGTTATCACCTAAAGCTTTCCCCCCTTTCCCAGCACACTGAAAACATTTGCCAAGCATAATTTTGCGGACATCAGTATCATAAGCATGGGTTAAATGGCTAAGAAATCAGCTTTCTATTACTTCTTTTTGGCTCATTGTGTTCGCACAGCACAGGTGGCCTGCAGATGTGGTAAATCTGATCCTCCAGTGACACGTAGTTCATGCTCAGGCAGTGGGAGCACAGTAAGTCCAGTGCTTCCAAGAGACTGCGTGGTATGCAGTTATGTTGGAACTCTGAGGTTTCCCTGGACAAATTACATTTACGGGGTCTCTGCACTATAACCCCAGGCATGCCAGAATGTGTGCAGTAACAGGTAGGAGTTACTGGGCTTACTTACTGATCCGATTAAGGCTATGACATGTAAGGCAACACTAAGAACCCCCAGGATAGAATTTACAAGGTTCCATCCAGGAAAATAAACCAGGAGGCTGCACTGAGAATCATCATGGATCTCTTAGTAGTTTCTGTTTTGTGCTATTCTGCAATTAGCAGCGCCCAAGATTTGATATGCTGATTAAAAGTAATACATCCTAGTTACCTGTTCAGGAATCAGAAAAGAAAAGGAACGTCAACTTCCTTATTATGTCTTGTGCTTTTGGAAGGATCTTTGCTCTGACTGTCAAAGGTGTGGATGTGAGATGGAATAGAATCCAAGCTCTCTTAGCAAATGGCTGAAATATTACAATTTAAATATTAAAACTTATGCATAAGTATGTGTTAATGAGGAGGTAGTATATATAAGCTTGAAAATGGCAATAGGAAACAGGGAGAGAGGACATGCAGAAAACCTTTTGTTTCTGATGGATTCGTACCTCCAGAGTTGCTTGACTTTTTGGTAGTTCTAAATCTCTGCAAAGCCCATTAGGTTTGCATATACTTAGTTCTAAGTTTCTTCCCAGCAGCTGAGTGAAGAAAAAGGTCCTTTGCTTCAAATTCCATTTTAGGATGTATTTTTTTCCATCAGCACTGCTTATCAGTGTCTGTACTTCCTTCCTCAGCTGCAGCTGCCTTGAAATAAGCTTTGAATTAACTCGGAATTTGAAAAGTACCAAAGGAAGCCCTTTGTTTACTACCAAGGCTTGTGTGAATCAGTATGCTGATGATCTTTTATGCAGGGACTCAGAAGGGTGTCCCACAGGCAGACTTTGAACTTGACTCCCTCTTTCTTTGCCACTAACTGATATGTCACCTGTAAAATGCACAGGTTGTGATGAGTTCTGTACATTTCTATTGCAGTTGTACCAGGGGCCACTGATGACATCAAAGCTCTCTGGTGTAGTACACAGACAGAAGATAGTTCTGTCCTCAAGCATTTATGTGCACTGAAATAATCTCAAATATTCCCGAGGAAGCATGGTAACCCTTTATTTTAGCAAATTGGAGTCTTGGAGCACACGGTAATGTAGCTCTGTTGGGTGAGCATTCCTTCTCTCCCTGTACCGTGTGGGACAGTGTTTTGTAGCACTGTGTCGAAATAGTTTCAGGCACATCAGGGTCATTGGTCTCCTTTCCATCCTTTTGAGTTTATTGTCTTTAAATCCCTTGCTGCCACCGGAGCAGTGGGACCTGGCAGTGCTGGAGCACGCAGGGCCGGCTGAAATCTGCCGGTGCAATACAGGAGGGTGACAAACCCGCTCGGCAAATGCTTGCATGTCAAAAGCCAATATCCCCTCTACACAAACCCATTAAGCTGGTTAGGAAATACTGTCAAACTAAATAGTTTCTGGGTTTGTTTTAACCCTGATTGCTTTAACACTGCCCATGGAATCTTTTGCAGTCTACTGGGGTTGTCTCAAACTAGTTGAAGAGGAAGTTTTAACCACATTGCTTTAATTTCTTTTACTTTGACTTTTTAGGCTAACGTTTGCAAATGTGCTTTTGGAATCTTCACACATACACTTGGGAGATCATTTTTCCTAGGAAAATCTTTAGGGTCAAATGAATTTTCCATACGGGGATTCTAGTCCCTAGAACCATCCCAAGAAATAAGAACTATCAAACTAAAGAGACTGTGTACATTTAAAATATTATTTTTCTCACTTAAGCCGTGAACAAGAGCTACCTCCTGACAGAACCTTGCATGTTAAAGATATTGTGCTGTGTTTGTTCTGAATTCCTTGAAATTAAATCGGCCGAGTAGTTTCTGGTACGGAAAGGTTTGTTTCAAGCTTCTTAAAAGTTAGTGATAAAACTTTGCTATAAAAGCCATGATGAAGTCTTTGCTCTAGTGACAAAGACACTAAGTCTGGAAATGTGGCAAGAAAAACAAATTTGTGAGATTAATGGAAACCAGCCTTCAGTCACTTGTTCACATCTTCCTCTTGCACCCTGTCATAGAGGTGGCACAATATACTTCCAAGTTCAATATTATCTTAGTGGGTAAAATGACAACAGTACACGTCCTTTTCCAGCTACAAAAAGAGATAAATTGATAAAGAGGGAAAGAGATTCTACACAAGGAATTACTTTTTTCTCTGTTTACCTTTCCTGAATTTGTTGTGGTGCCCTGAAAATGGCTAGAAAGTTCTTCTATTTTACTCCTTATATCCTTACAATGCCTGCTGTGTATCAAATATACATTTCTATGCTCTAGACAATATCTTATCTACTTACTTGGACTCCTCTCAGGGAAGAGAAAGGAATAATAATTTTGAGGGGGAAAATTGTCTCACACAAACACTCAAATTGACCAGATATATCTTGTTCCAGGATTTTGTATTTCTCTTTATTAATAATGAAATTAGACAACTAGCTGATAAGGAAACTCCTACTACAGAGGTTTAAAATCAGGTGCAATAAAGTCTTACTCTAGGAATTTCAATAAGATTATAGGAATTAATATGCTGACACTAACCTTTCTTGGTAAACATATAAACATCAGGGGAGGGACAAAAGAACCATAATTTAGATGTAAGTTTTGGTGATGACTGTAAGAGAATTTGGGTTTTACTTCTCCTCATTTGTCCTACCAGAAGATTTCATTTTGATGAAATGAAAATTCGTTTTTATTTCATTTTGATGAAGTTGTTACTTTTCCCCTGAAACTTCAAGGCTGCTCTTTCCATACTAGTCTTTATTTTAACTATTTTCATGGATTGTTTCATCCACTTCCTCTCAGGCAAAATTCTTCTTTACACGGTATCTTCTCCCTTTAACAGCTATGTTCCCTATTTAACATCTTTCAAACTAACTTTGTCTTTTTGTGTTTGCTGCCAGCCTTCATTTCTCTGGACCAAACAAACTAGTCTCTTTTTGCAGTTGTTGTTCTGGTGTACCACAATCCCTAATTTCCCTAACTTGCCTTTCTGTATTCCAACACCTATCCTGAGCTTGGCTGCTGAGTGGATCCAGTGGATCTTCCTTTACTGTGTTTTTCCCAGGTGATGAGATCTTATTTCATAACACAAATGGTTGCCATTATTTACTAAATTTTATTGGATTTCTCTAGCTTAATTTCTCAAGTCTGTATTTTGATGTCATTTTGCAGTCCTGCCCTATGTTTGCACTAAAGGTTAACTTTTTAATGAGTACATTTAACTAGTTTTTTTTTTTCTTTTGGCCAGAGTGATTACTGCAAATATGAAATAGACAGCTCCAGAAGGCCGTTCGTAATGTCCTCACATTTTAATAGTTTTTGCTTTCAGCACAGTTCATTACTCTTTTCCCTTTAATTAGTTTCAAATGCATTCCAAGTGCTATTAACTCTTCCATTTTCTATTGTTTTTTAGCTCTCCATGCAGACTGAATTTTGTCTGCCTTATCAAGTGCAGTTATCTCACCAGCTTTACAGTTGTAGTTCACTCTATTTTTCTTTTCTTCCATATTTTTATTGCATTTCTTCTCTGCCTACATATTACGTCCCACTAGCAGGCCTGCTATTGAAATTATACTATTTTTCCTTTCTTTCTCAGTACATTTACTTGAATATATTAATTCTTTCTAGAGATCTTCATGGTTCTTAGGAAGATAACAGCTTGCAACATTATTATAAGATAACTAAACTGCAAAAATGGAAAATAAAGAGAGAGAAGCCTGAGATTACTTGTGAGGCTGCCTGTTGTACAGGGTCAATGAATCAACCACTTAAGAAACCCCATTTGTATGAAATTTAACTCTTCTGTTAGTGTGTTTGTATTTCAATTTCTTTCAATTATTTGTCAGAAAGCTCTCTGAGGCAGGTTCATATCATGAATGTATGAACAGATTTTTTTTCAATTGTTTTTTCTTAAAATTTACTGTTTAGTTAAAGCTGTTCTTCATTCCTCTTGGAGGCTGTGCCATTATCTAATGTGTAAAAATGTCTTTTTTGCTATTGATGAAAGCACCTGGTGCGCTCTTAAAGTGGTGTGAGGCTAATGAATGCAGCTTTACAACATGGTGTTGTATTTATGAACAAGACAGATTATTATCCACAGAATTTTACTGCAGGACAATTATATTTATATGGTATAAAAATATGTATCGCTGCAGCCTGGCTTTTGCTTCCAATTCTCAAAAATGAAATTGTATCAAATGTCAGAAAGAGCTAGACTTTTTTCTTTCTGCCTTCAGTCACTTTCTCCAATGAGTTGGATAAGTACTCTGTAACTGGACTCTTTTGGCTTTTACTACTGAACTAAAGCCAGATCTATGAATTAATTCAGCTTTTACCTCTTTTAAAATGGACGAAATCCCAGTGAAAGTCCCTTAACATAAAATTATTTAATAAATAGCAGATTTAGAGGCAATATAAATACAATTATTTGGATGATTACATCTCTTCTTGGTAAAAGAAAAAAAAGTATTTTAAAGTGAATCACTAACTGCCCTTTACAGTTCTCTGTGTAGAGACCATTGTTAATAGTCAATGACACTTGGAAAGACAGCAGAGTTGGATAAAAATCATAGCAATAAAATATGAAAGCTCTTTGAGTAGGCTTGTCATTCATCAGTTAAAACCAATTAGAAAATACAAAAATACCTGCCAGTAATAATGCTTGACCTAATCATTAGCGTGGCAGTCTTTGATTAACCTGACCCATGCAATAGCACTGTTCATGAAAATCACATATGTACTCAAAATGTAATGGAATGAAGGAGACTGGAAGGGAATAAATGTTCAAATTGCTTTCAAGGACTGGCGCCCTCGCAATTAAAGCTTTTTGGAAGATGCACGAAACCAAAGGAAGTGGTGCTTATAACTCCTCCATTACCTTGTGAGGATATGGGGATACTAACAGATGAATGAAGTAGTTATAATAAAATCACTTTGATACTTTGTGATATTTAGATAGAATTTCCTTATGGTGTCATAACATTCTTTCTGCTCTGGAGTGCTCTATCACCTATAATTTGATCACTCTATTTTTTGTTTTTAATGGAGGGCAACTAACTGTGAAAACTTATATAAAAACAAATTCACTGTAAGGTGACTTGATTGTATACTAGTTCTGTAGTCACCACAGGTCTCTTGCTGAGCTGCTGAGCTGTGATGAATTTTAGCTAACATTGTTTCACTGCTATTAATTCATACTGAGTAACAGATTGCTATTTTCATATCACTGTTTAAATCAGCATAAGTAATTTAAAAAACAATATATGTATATTTCAAGAAGGGTGCTTTGCTTCAAGCTAGCATTGGAAGTTCTTTAAAAGCCCATTAGCCATAGCTAAAAGGGCTTGTTTTAAAACTTGCAACAAGCACATATCTGATAAAAATACAGATGTAGAACCTACCCCTCCCCCTATTCACTTAAACAATAGGTTAAACAAGTGATATTATGCTGCTGAAAATGTTTGATGCAAGGTACTGCTTAACCATTGATACACTCCTTAGGACAATGTTTCCAAAAACTGATTGAAAAAGAGACTTCATACAAATTTAAATTTCTGTCTACACCAATGATAAAAATGTGCATGGCCCAAAACAGGACGGGCAGTCAATCCACAGTCCTTGGTCTAGTAATAGGTGTTTCAGTCCCGCAGTCCCAGAATATCAGGCATGGGAGGTGTTAGATCTGCCTCATGAAGTTCTTCTTTTCCATGTGCACTGCCTTCTGCTGCTCTGGCTATGGATTTCCTGGTCTGTGGACAGTCTTCCTGTGCTTGGACTACTGAGACAGGATAAGAAGTTGCTGTCTCGACCCTCTCCTCGGTAGTTACTTTTCCCCTGAAGCTTCAAGGCTGCTCTTTCCATTTCAATTGCTTTGTCCAGGGCAAATGTGCAGGTTAAGGGGGTGGGATGCCAGTGTTGCCTTGGAGAGGCTTTCACAACTTTGGACAGCTTCTTGTCAAAAGCATTGCCCCAGTTTTTCTCCATCCCTATTTCTAATTATTCTTACTTACACTTCACGGAATAAATGGTTCTCCTCAAAGACAGCCATTATTCTTTTTACGTCCTAGTAATTTACACTCAGAAAACCTAACTGCATCTGTTTTTCTTTGCTGTGTTCTTCTTTAGTCATATTACAAAAACCTTCCTACCTGATTTTGTTTTCGAATGTTAAAAAAATCCATCCTTCTATCACCTTTTTAAAATTTCTGTAATTCTACATAAATTTCAGTTGTTGTTGCTTTTTTTTTTTTAATTAAAAAGCCATTTAGTTCTGAAAATTATTTGCCAGAGTCAGAAAGAGAGCATGACAGAGAGAGGCAAAGATTAAATGTATAGATCACAAGAATCCTTCATACAGAGAAGACTGGACTAATTTTCTCTTACCTCATTTCGTTACAAACTCATGTCTAATTTACTGATTTGTTGATTCCTCTAGAATAGTTTTGTAGATTTAAAAATTTTTTTTTTCATTCATTACCTTTGTTTCAGGTAAGGTTATTTTCCCCTGATAATGTTACATACATCTATTTGCATGTTTCCATGTTAAAATTTTTCTTTGCTTGTTCTATCCCATGCAAAATTTATATAGACCCCACCTCTCCCATGCACTTTAAGGAAACATTCCTGAAAGTTCTAACTATAAGTTAATGGTAACTGCTTAAAAAACACACAAGGAGACAGAAAGACCTCTGATCTTGTTCAAAATGTGGTGGACATGATTTGGATCTCAAACAGGAACCGAGTCTCCAATTGGAGGGTCACCAAAATGAAAGCCTGGTGACTGGCCAACCTAAATACAAAGGAGAGTTTCATAAGACAAAAGTAGCACAAACAATTACTAATAGGAATTTTTTTTTTAAAAAAAAAGGAAATTAAAGACATTCTTCCATTGATTATAATTTCAACAGGATTAAGTCCTGTAATTATTGTGTCTCATTTCATCTCCTTTCCTTGCAGTCAATTCTCTTGTGACTTGGGAATTACTCGGATGGTGCCATACTGGACTTGAAAGTTCATTTGGTCTTTTCCTCACTGGCCCCATCTTGTACTGTCCTAGGTGAAATCACTCATGTTTTTCGCAGAAACAGCAGGTTTTCGTCTCTCTTCAGAAGAGAGGGAATATTTTACAAAATAGTTGATCCATACAGGGCAAAAATGCATTTTCTTTATAATGTCATTTTAAGCTTCACTTATCCCTGCTGCAGTGAGAGGGTTCATTTTACAAGCACACTGGCTTTGAGAAACTATGTAATTTGGATTTCATTAATTCTAAATATATTTTTTAACCTTTTGTAGGGCTTTAAGTTTGGGATTTAGAGTGAATTGTGCTTAAATTGGATGATATAACTTTAATAAAGGGAAATAGAGCCAAGCTACATGAGAGGGTCATTAACGCATCCATTACGTTCCTGAGAACTGAAAAAGAATCCCCAGGAGACTTCACAAGTTAGGAACACAGCTAACTCATTTAAAAGATCCGTGTCTGTATAACTATGCTTATTTAACTATAGTCTGGAGATCTGGACTGTGAGAAAAGAGTTTTTTTTATTCTTGTAAGTCTAAAAATAACACTAAGTATGAGCGAAGAGTTATGTTTCTTTAAAACTTTTTCTTTAGTCATCAATAAACCTGTCTAATTCCCTTCTCTCCCTCTTCCAAGCTTTGAGCAATGAAGAAAGTTATTAACTCTTGGGCTAGCAAGATTTACATGGAGTAAAGGGTGTGTTTTATGACGCTGAGATCAATTTCAGCTTCAAAAGGTCTAAATGTTGGAAATGTTTGGCTTAAAGCCTATTTAGGAGCATAACTCCTACTATTTTAGCTGGATGAGGGGCTGTTCTAGAGACCCCCCAAGACAGGAGGGACTCTTTATCAGGGAGTGTAGGGATGTATCAGGGGGTGGGAGTTTTAAACTGAAAGTGGGTAGATTTAGATTGGCTATTAGGAAGGGATTCTTTACTCTGAGGGTGGTGAGGCACTGGAACAGGTTGCTCAGAGAATTTGGGGATGCCCCATCCCTGGCAGTGTTCAAGGCCAGGCTGGATGGGGCTCCGAGCAACCTGGTCTAGTGGAAGGTCTCCCTGCCTACAGCAGGGGAGTTGGAATTAAATGACCTTTATGGTCCCAACCCAAACTGTTCCATGGTTCTATGATTCTGTGACTCTATAAATTCACAGGATAACCTTCACTTTGCCTTTCAAACTCAATTTTCTATAATTCTTAAATTTTATTATTAACTGGATATTTTCTAGAAAAACATTTGATAAAAATTGTCAGTTGTCTTTTACTCAGCTTATTTTATAAAACAACACTGCAGTTCCATCTAAGATTTGCTTATAGATGACTCCAGACATTCCTCTTTCCTGTAACTAAATCCTTGGGTTTCAGAATGCATCTTTAAAAGTCTTTAAACTTGAATGACTATAAAATAAATCACTGCCTCATCTTTCTTCCCGTGGATAATAATCTCTTCCCAAAAGATGTGGTGTAAGTTAAACATTCATGGATAAAAGTTCCCCCCATCAATTTTAGATTGATTTAAATATTCTTACAGTGCAAAATTATTGTGGAATAAATTTTTATAGCCCTGCACTTCTGAATTTCAACATTTGAAAGGAGGCTTCAGCCATTTTAGTAATTTGTAGCATAAAAGTTATTAGGAAAGGTTCAGTAGTGAATATGTTCTTGTTAAATCTCAGAAAACTGATCTGGAGTCTTTATGAAGCACATAATTTTTAAAAGGACAGCTTGAGAATAAAATACGGGTTTAAAATGAAAGTATTTCCCTTGAAAAGGTAGGTGACAGAGATCACTTATGACTTGGTGAACGACCTAAGATCTTAATGAATGCTAACATCTAAATGCAATAATGGACCAGGTTCTGTGCAGTAATAGCCCTTCTGTGCTCATCTTATGCTACAGGCTTGGTTCACTGCTTTGGAATAATCTGAAGGATGTCTTCAATCTCTCTCTTCTGGACAAAGGAGACTGTAAAAACTATGCTGTGCTCTGTAAAACTACATAAGATCCACACATATATATCTAATATGTATAGTGTATATACTTTTAATATACTTTGGATAGTATTTTACTACTGCACAGTGTCACAGACATTATTTAGATAAATCTGGCCCTCAATGATCTCTAAGAAATTTCAAAGACTCATAGAATGTTTTGGGTTGGAAGGGGGTCTAAAGACCATCTAGTTCCAACCCCCTGCTATGGGCAGCAAGACCTTCCAAAGGGACACCTCTCCTACACCACGTTTCTCAAAGCCTCATCCAGCCTGGTCTTGAACACTTTCGGGGATGGAGCATCCACAGCTTCTCCGGGCAACCTGTTCCAGTGCCTCACCACCCCCACAGTGAAAAATTTCTTCCTAATATCCGATCTAAACCTACTCCCTTTCAGTCTCAATCCATTCCTCCTCCTTCTGTCACTACATGCCCTTGTAAGAAGTTTCCCCCATCTTTCTTGTAGGCTCCTTTCAGGTACTGGAAGGCCACAAGTAGGTCACCCTGAAGCCTTCTCTTCTCCAGGCTGAACAATCCCAATTCTCTCAGCCTTTCCTCATAGGAGAGGGATGGATCCCTCTTATCATCTTGTGGCCTCCTCTGGACCTGCTCCAACACGTTAATGTCCTTCCTGTGCTGGGGACCCCAGAGCCAGATGGCAGCACTGCAGGTGGGGTCTCACCAGAGTGAAGAAGAGGGACAGAATCCCCTCCCTCAGNGAATCCCCTCCCTCAGCCTGCTGCCAATGATTATTTTGATGCAGCCCAGGACAAGTTTGGCTTTCTGGGCTGCAAGCTCACAGTGCTGGCTCATGTCCAGCATCATCCTCTCACCCACCAGTACCCCCGAGTCCTTCTCAGCAGGGCTGCTCTCGATCTGTTCGTCCCCCGGCCTGTGTTGATACTGGAGGTTGTCCCGACCCAGATAGAGCAGCTTGCACTGGGTCTTGTTGAACCTCATGAGATTGCCTTGGGCCAACTTCTTGAGCTTGTCCAGGTCTCTCTGGAGGCCATCCTGCCTTTCAGGTGTGCCAACTGCACTGCCCAGTTTGGTGTCATCTGCAAACCTGCTGAGAGTGCACTCAATCATTGACATCTCTGTCATTTCAAGGGGGATTAGCCAGCTGCCTGGAGTCACGCTCTACCTGTTGCTGCTTAACAACATCTGCTGTGAGGTTTGTTGCTCATGGTTCCTCTCAGAACACCTTTGGAAAAACAGTGGGGCAAGAGAGTTCACTGCCTGTTAAACTTATTTTCTTATTGAGCTCACGAGAACAGAATCCATCTACAAACTTTCTGAGATCTTGATTTATTAGAGCCAGCACTGAAGATGACCTAAATTGTTTGTTATTGCTCAGTATTTCTTTACATTCAGCTTCTAATGAACAGAACAGTCAGCTATCAGAAAGTATATTATTTATTAACTATACTAATCACATTGGGAAACAAACAAAAAGATCTCTTTTTACTTCATGGCAGAGTGGAGCCCATTTTTCTAACATGCAATTGAAATATGAAGAAATACCTCTCTGGCTTTGGACAGCAATGGAACAAATGAAAACAATGTCTCTACCATGAATCCTAATGTACTACCAAATGTAAAATAGGTTCACAATTTGAATATTTTCACCAACAATGACAGTGTCTCCTAAAAAAATCTCAATCAATGCCTGCCGGGCAGCCTGGAGACAAATACAGTTGTGCTGCTCGCTCTCTACGTGTTCTAGCAATAACGTGGTAATTCACTTCCTAAGCATGTCATCTAGTACCACATTAACTAGTTAGGAAATAGAGACAAAGACTGAGCCAAATCCATTCTGTAGGAAGTATATTATATTTTTAACATGTTCCAGGATGATTCAGGAGGAATAATAAAAACATTGCTTATTTGGTAACAAATGTATTATAAGAGATTTTCATCTAATTATTGCTCGATTTGGATTATTCTGTTTTTCTATGTTTTGAGGTGTCATGACTTCAAAGGAAGCTTGTCATGTTCACTTATTTCTAAAACAAATCTTGTATACATATACCAGACTTTAGCAGGGAGGTTATAGAGGACCCTTGATTATATCAGAACTACCTAAAAACTGGCTTCTGCATATATTTCTTGGCTTAAAATAAAAAGTCAAATATCTTCCATAATATAGAATCAGATTAAAAGACTAGTAGTTTTCCTGAACTCTCAAAAAAAGGAGGCATGTGTTAAAGGCTAACCAAAGAAAACCTCCCTAACTGTAAATCTGCCTATTTTTCTGCTGATAGTATATTTTTCAATATTTAAATATTAATGTCCTCTGGCAAGTGCATTAGGACTCAAGTGATAAATCTAAAACATACAGTTGCTTGTCTCAAACATTAAAGTCAGGCTGATGGTCTCCTGAGAATTGGGGATTGACCATTTATACATTATTCATCCAAGATGGTTACATGTCATTAAGTCCAGACTCATTTTTATTTCACTTCCTCATATGCTGTAGGCAGCAAGACTAGGTATATATTGACATTTGCAAAGTATATTGCAGATCAATATGATACACTTTAAGGTAATTGTCCCTACAGAAGGTGCTCACAAACTTGTGAGGAAAAGCTACCTTTCATGAAGAGGTTAGCTTCAGCATTTTGCCTGTGCATACACCCTGAGTTCTGCCCTTTCTGTGGTAAAATAAGCGAGCCTCTTTTCAAAGCTGTCTGTTTTGAAAGAAGGGATTAAACAATGTTTCTTTATTTTTCTTGTGCATGGTTGCCCCTTTGGGCTTTCTGAAATCAGGCTGCGTTCCTTAGGTACAGCTCGTCAGTTTGCTAGTCCATCAATGTGTTGCATATTTCACCAACAGCGTGGGCTGGAGCAGAAAGAGATCAGGGTGTGCTTTGCATGAATTTTCTGTTTCTAGTCTTTAAAGTAACACTGAGCAGTGAGTTTAATATGGTGTCTTCTATGACTGTTCTTGCTGCACTGATGCTGTGTCTCCCAGAGCCCTCATACTGAGTGCAAGGTGGATTTCACACCACCTGCTTGACTCCTCCTTTCTTATTTTGGGGTGTAGGACAGCAGAACCTGATGGTATACTACATCAGCCAAATTTTACAAAAATGCATCTGGTGTTTCAGGTGTTTCTGTGTCTTTGACCTGCCATAAAGAGAACCTGCCAGGCTAGAAAGTCTGGCATGGAATGGTTTATAAAGTTTCTTGGCTTCTAGCTAATGCTGGGCATTCATGACTTTTTCCTTTAGAAAATGATGGCACACTGAATGTCACAGAGCAGGTAAACGTGCTTTACCTGCATCTGAAACACAAAGGAAATCTAAGCTTATTTATAAGCTTGCATGTTTGAACTATGACCAAGGACTACAAAGTTATGCTTCCTTGCTTTTCAGATATTTTTTAAAAAGTACCTGGTTTTTTTTTTTTTAAGCTGATGCTACAACAAATTGCCACCATAAGTGACTGGAAAATTCTGCCAGGTAATTCCTCCTTCCTTGGAACTAGGGGTGCCTTGTGTGACTGTAATGATCACATGCAGCATGTTGTGGTGTTAGCATTTTGTTTATAAAAAAAATATATGCCTGAGATCTGCTTTCAGAAAAGTTAGTAGGTGACTGACTTGCTATCAGCATGAGGGGGAGGAGGATTGGGTTGAAATTCCCACAACTGCAAACATATAAGATCTCCTTTTTATTTCTTGCAGGTACTCAAAACATTGATTTTTGTTTAGATAAAGAATGCTTTTGTTTATAGGACTAGCAATGTCAAAAAAACTTCCCAGGAAAAATGTACTGATTTTATTATTTATGAATTGTAGTATAAGTTCCGCTGGAAGCCTCTACAAAGATCTGGAACCACTAATACAAATTAACAGACCCTGCTCCACAGAATTAAAAATCCAATGAGACAAAACAGATGGCGGATGAGGAGAATTGGAGTGAGAGATGAAGGTGTTTTTATAATGTAACCTTCCAGCTGATTAATAATGGTGAGAATGGAACTCAAAAGTCCAGTCCTGCCACTTCAAAGCAGCAGAACCCCCCGAATCCTGCCGCTGGTACCTCTCGGCATCTTGACTCATTCGGTTCAAATGCCTGAACCCTACGGGCACCTTTTTTGTTTCTGGCTAAAAGCCCCTCAGGAGAAAGGCTATCTGTATGAATTATTTCTGCAGAACAAGTTCTGCCTCTCCCTGCTGGGCACTTCATCCATGCAGCGAAAATTCCTCTATCTGTAACACATCTCCTAAGAATCATCCAAGTGCCAAAGTGAAGGAGATAGTGAAGAAATTATTTTAGGAATAGTTTAAAAAAATCAAACCTGTTTATATATTTTTTCCAGTTGTAACTCAGGCTCTGTTACTGGACAGCCGCAGCTGAAAACTCTGTAGCAATTATACTTGTAGGAAAAGCTTCACAATTTCTGAACATTTTAAATTAGAAATAAATAACTTTAACGGGACTTTTAGGACGTATCCCTGAAGGTATGTCCTATCTAGGAAGTCGGTTTGTCCAGTCATCAAAGGGAAAAGATGAGTAAGTATGATTTCGTAATTATAACAAGATTAGGTGGGACACCCATGAACACTGATAAATGTGTAGGGAAAGAATTCAATGACTGGACAAGTAATCTGAGATTTCTAGGTGATACAGTATTGGGCTTATGCATTACACTGTGGACCATTTTTCAGGGTAAAAGGTTCATTGGCCTTGAGGCCGTAAACTGTGACCAATTTTCTAAGCGTCTACCATCCATTATGTCATGGGGCTCCTATCATGTGAACAATATTCTAGTTAAATATAATATAAATCATTTTTTTAAAGTCCCTGAACACCAATTTACATGACATATTGTAAAAGCTCCAAAAGAGCCTCTTTCTGAGTCGTTACAGTCAATTGGACTCTTAACTGGTCTAGTAAGGAGCTGAGAATCTGAGAATTAAACTGCTCCCAATTAGGCTGTAAAAAGTATTTTATAAATGAGAAACACACTGGTGATTTGAAGCCAACTTAGAAACAGAGAACTACTGTTTCATATACAGGACTGAGATGGGAGGGTAAAGGGCAATTTCAAGAATAGCAATTTTATATTTCATATGCTTCTATGTCCAAAAAAGCCATTATGTTGTTTAAAATCCACTATAATGGTTGCATTTGAATTGGGTAAGAACATGACAACCCACTCTAGCTACAAATCTCCAAATACATGCAGTACCTGGCTGATTTCTGAGAAAGTACATCCAAACTTTGCCTTTCTCAAGGCCATCCTCTCATTTCCAGCCTTGCTGCAACTGCTGGCAACTCTCTTAACTCTAACTCTGAATACCTGTGGAAGATGCCTGGATTATTTCAGCAAACATTGTGTGTTCCTGAGTATTTGTTCTCAGTGCTTGTTGCTCACCTGCCAATAATCAAAAGCCAAAGCCAACTAAAACTGGTTAGGAATGTGCTCAGATATCCAGGCTCAAAGGGCTTTGAGCCAGACAGAAGGTCTCTGAGCTCAGAGATGCACCTTGCTTAAGAGAGGTAATGCTGAAGGCCAGAAAAAGCCTCCAGTGATGCAGCTCTTCCTCTGGTTCAGAGCTGATGACCACAGGACAGCAAACAAGGCGTGGAAAAGAGACAGAGCTTAACTAAACCAAGGCCATGACCTGCAGTCTGTCCTTCACTTAGCAGCAGGAGTGCACTTTCTGTGCTCCTGAATGGATCTCCCTGCATAGTTTTATCCTGAAAAAACCCCATTTTGTGTGCTTCAGGAGGGCTTTGTAACATGATCCAAAGGTTTGTCTTCTTTTGAAAACTTCTCTTCCCATCATTCCCTGTTGCCACTGATCTTTCTTTCATTTGATAGAGCCAGGAATCTGCTGACACAACATTATGTTTTGTAATAGGTCTCCTGTTACTCAACGCTACAGATAAATGGTCTTATTCAGAAAAATAAATTTAAAAAGCACCCCAAAATGTAGAAATGATCCATCTCCTTTAAAAAAATTAAATCAAAAGAGCTGCAGTTTCCTCCACTACATATTAAATAGCATAGATATCTGAAAACTTTCCTTCTGTCTTCTACTCCTTTTCGTATTCTGTATTATCACTTAAATCCTCATAACCTCATTCTAGCAGCAGGTAGACACATTACCAGCCTCCTGATGCTCTTATGCAGGTTGAACTGTTTCTTCTGCCCTTGTGATGGATTTAATTTCTGTATGTTCAAGACCAAACCTATTTGGAATGACTGTCTCTTGCAGCAGCCACAGCAAAAGGCATTAACTTGACCCTTTTTTTTGACTGAAGTTGTTTTGTATTTCATGTTTGTATTTCCTCAGTGCTTCAGGAGAACAAGAAGATGCTGGCTTTGACAGCCTCAGCCCTGTACTGCAGCTCTTTTCCATGTGCCCTCTCACAGGCAGCACAGCTTTGTACAATGGCCCGTGCTGCCGGTCTTGGGATGCTCTCAAACGGAGAGTCGGGAGGTCACAGAGGAAACGGGAACCCACTGGAACTAAAGGGCACATGAGGATGCTTCATTTGCCTCGATAGCACATTTGGACAGTTTTATGACCCAGAGAATCGCATGGAGAAGTACAGTTAACAAAATGGTCAATTAAACGTGGCTACAGCAAAAGAGGGTTAGAAATGATGAGCATTAGCGTGGCTCCCCTGCCCTCTGCAATTTGGAAATCGCTGACCTCCGTAACCGTGACAAAAGACTAATTTCCAGCATTACAGAGACGTGTTCCCCGAGTACACACTCTCTGTTCTCTAATGCCTGATGTGGTTTGACACCAGCTACGACCAAGTACTTCTCAAATGGCTGAAACAAAATGAAACAATCATTATTCTGCTTTCAACATCTATCACTTATTTTTCATTTATTAACGGTAGTGAGCAAAGATCATAAAACCACACCACCAGAAAACACAGATGTCTGTGGATGAAGACTTAAAAATATTCACATCTTATCTGGAAAAAAATTCAACTTTGCATGTTGGCAGTGTTGCTTACTGCCATAATAGAATTTAACGATTATCCATTTCAATACTTTTAAAATATAGGGGCTATTTTTGGTTTTTGAATTATTACAGATTTATATACACAAAAATTTTAATCAGGTGTCTGTGTCTGATTTCTTTCACTTTTGAAAACTGGGGCTAGGAAATACCTTTCAAGCAGCAGTAGAGATTATTATTATTTATTAAAATACTCAAATATTGTATAAACATCCTGTTTTTTCCTATTGAGCTTGGGAATACTGGTAAGTAGAACAGAAAATAAAAACACAAAGCCTGAATTTTCACTGAAAAACACAAGAGGTTCTGAGATTTGGAGTTGTGTAAAACAGAATTTCCCAAAAGATTAATAATTTTTTGGTTTACAGTACAGTAGATATTCTGACCTGGCTGTAATGATTTAAGTGATTTAGGTCATAAAGACAAATGCTTTGATGCCACTGAGAGAGGTGCATTAGTAATACCTCTTTATTGGTTCAGTAGCAGTCTCTGGACTATTGACATCTTCTTGGCAAGACCAGTGCTAATGCAATATATTACGAAAACCAAACCTTTTTCTGACTCTTCTGCATCAACGGCAAGCTGAAAGAGGTACCTGTTCACAGCAAAGGAAAAATGAGGACATGTAATGACCTTGACATCATTTTTCAAGTCTTCTTCTGGAACCAGCCACTTTATGAAGGTTTGCCTAGAAATTCTGTGTTTAAAACTGGCTCTATGTCCCTACAGGAAAGTCCATGGAGACATTTATCTATCAGTGTGACTGTCTACCTTAACAGCAACATCTTTTTCCTGGAGTCCAGCTAGAGATGAATTAAGGGGACAGTAGAGACCGTTCCACTCTCACCCTCTTAAATCTTTCTAATCCATGACTTTGAAGAGGACGACAGCCTCATGTTTGTGCAGAGCCTTTCGCAATCATAGCACAAACTGCAATCATTTCCAAAGGTTTACATTCAAATACTTCTAAATGTGGTTCACTTTCAGAGAATGTAAAAACCAGTTTGGGGTATGGTAGTCACTTGTGAAATGTGGTGGCTCTTTAGGGACTTACACGTGAAATGTTCAACTAGTCACATAACTGTTCAAAAGAAATAGAAACACTTTTCAGCTGAGAGAAATAGTAAAGTCTTTCCTGCATTCAGTCGTTGTAACAAGAGAGTCCACTGACTGTGAATCAACGTTCGTTCTGAAGTGGAAGTGTTAAGCAAAATATGTTCTTATTCTTGTGTTTGTCGACCAGAGAATTCCATAAATTAAAGTCTTACTTACGTGTCAGGGTGCTGTACTTGGGGTGTTCTTGCATGTAAAATATTTACTCGTGAACCCAGTTAAAAACGATTGTCAGTCTATATGATCTGCCATTTACAGAAAGATTCTGCTTCTGCTGAAGCTGTCTCTGGGTTACAGCCATGCAGTCATGCCCTGAGGAGGACTCAGATGTTTCTGTCAAAGAAAAAGATGAGGCAGAAGCTTTTGACCCTGCTGATTTCACTGTTTTTTTTTCACCTGTCCCAAGATTTGTTGCAGAAAGTGTGCAGGAAATTCTTGAGGGCATCTTTTTATATAGGTCTTACTACTATAGATTATGATCCATAGCAATATTCACTTGGAGTAGGGGGAATTTTATGGGATATTATCCCTGTAGTTTTCTCCTACTGACTTAACTGGAAGTAATAAAGCTAACGTAAAATCCTCATGGTAAAATATAAAGTGGAAATACTTAACAAGTTTATTTATTTATAAAAAAAATTAGAAACTGTTATTGACATAAAATTTTTCCAAGTCTTTGAAATCGGATGTTATTGTTTCCACATTAGATGTCGAATAGTTTCTTTCCTTTTGACCTTAAAACAAAAACACACTTTAAATAAAAGTGGTTTTAGACGGAGATATCTTAGAAAGACATGTATTAAATTTCATCTATTGATCCATTTCCTTAAAATTGGTTGTTTATCCGTCCAGCCAGCCAGTGTACGACAGCTGGAGATAAGGGCGAGGGTCGGATAAATCGATTGAATACCTTTCGCGTTGGCCTGCGGGGCCCCGCGGAGCACCAGCAGAGGGTGCGAGAGCCCTGCGCGGCCACCACAGCGCGGGGAGCGCCTGGACCTGTCGGTGGCATTGGCAGGGAAGGGCTTCCCTGAGAGACTGCGGGGAGCCCGGTGACTGCGGGCCGAGGGAATGCATAGGACGGGAGGGGCGCAGCCTCGGCTCGCTCTCCGCTGCTGGTGAGGCGAGGGCGGTCAGCACCCGCCGTGCGCCTGCAGAGGGGAACGTGTCCTCAGGGAAGAACCGCTGCTCCTGGGGTTTGTATCCCAGAAACCCACCAAAAGGAGGCAGAGGGAAACCCCGTGGAGCTTTACGGGTGGATGAGAATGGGAAAAAATGGCTGGAACTGCTCCCCTTTCTAGGACTTTCTCCCACTGGAGGCAGTGCCCAGCGGGTGTGCGAGCATGCTGCAAGGATATTTTGACCCGCAGCACTAAAGAGCTATCCTGCCTCCAGGCAGCCAAAGCTGACACTGATGGGAAAAGCATTTCCTACTCAACAGTCCAACAGTTCCTCAGTCATTTCTCAGTTTCTCGGTTGTTTCACGTAAGTGAAATAACCAGGAGAAGGGACATCCAAGCCGGGAGGTGCCTGTGCGCTCCTCGTCCGTTCCTGGCGCTTCAGGGAGCCGCCGTCAGCGGTCCTGCGGCACCTGCCACAGGGTGAGCGTCAGAACTGCCTTCCTGGCCTTACAGGAAACTAACCCAGGCATACATTTTCTATTCTCCCTACTTTTTAAGTATTTGGGGCTTTTTTTTCTTTTATTTTTGTTTTAAATTGGAGTAGTTTTCCTACTTTATAAGCACTTCGCTTTCTCATGCCACCTTTCAGTTCTAATTTCTTTTACGAAGTCAATTTCCAAGTTCATGCTTGCTGGGTTTAATGTTGATAAAGCCAGGAATAAATCATTCTGGAAGTCTGAGGGATAGGCAGGGATAAACCAGGAGCTAGGGAACAAACTCTAAGCTAGGCAATGGCTTTTGTGCGCCACATTCTCAAACCCTGTCCTCTCCGAAAGCAGAGCCAATTTCCCTTCCTAGCTTTTAATACATTGCATTTATTCACACACTTTTGCAGATTTCACAGAGGAGTTGCTTCATATCTGATCTGTAGAAAGAGTTTTTCTCTATTCACTCTTAGAGTGACAATTTTTTCTTTGGTGAAAGCTTTGGTGAAAGTTCAGTGATCTAACACTGGAATCTTATTAAATAAATGATTTTCTACAAGAATTGCATTTGAAGCAAAAAGATTAAAACCAATATAGATACAGAAGTCCTCTGAATACTGATAAATCAGTAAGTAAGAAATGTAGCTCTAATGAAATACTGTTAATCTGTGAATCTAAACCCCATACAAGTGCGAGTCCTTAATGTGGCATGCATGGAAAGCACAAAGTTTAATCCAGGCAGAAAATCAGCTATAGAAGAGCTCTGATTTCAGTGGAGTGATTAAAATGTTTCTTAAAAAAACAAAGGGAGAGCTCTGGGAAGTGTTTGAAGATGGTTGCAGCTGCCATTTTATCTGATGAGAAATCCTGCTGCTTAGTTTACTCAATAAATATGTGGAAGGAAGGGGTTTTCCTTGTCACTACAAGAAAAGGTCAGAAAAATGAAGGCACTGTGTAATGCAGATTCAGAAATGGCTAGTATTTCCTTTTGAACAAACCAAACAGTTCATTTCATTGCTGAAGTTTCTACATTAAACAAATATTGAATCCATCATAGGCTCGATCATGGTCTCTCGAATAGCCACAAAAATAGAAACATTACAACTATACCGTTTCAAAATTCAATCCTGATCGTCAAAATGCTGTTGCATACATTCTATGGGCATTTTAATGTGAATATTGTAAATTTCTCTTTTTTTGGGGACTAAGAAGATCCCACAAAAACAAATGAAATCTGAAGTCAAGGTCTGTGTGTAAATGGGTGAATAATGAGTTTTCCAGAATTTGGAGGCTTTAAAAATAGCTGTAGATATAGATTTACATACTACAGTAATCTTTTCTCCCTAACGTTGCATTTGCCTCACTTTTAGTGCATATCTACCAGCACCAGGTGTTAATTTTTGTTATGTTACTTTGCTTGTATTTCTTTCATTGTGACTTTATTTTACTAATGGACCCTTTGAGATGCTCCAGAACACCCTCAGGACTTGCAAAGTGATGAGACAATTGACAAATACAGACCTCACTATATGCTTTCCATTAAATCACTCATAATCTTATGCATCTGGAAAATATTTACTGGTTGAAGAAGTGTGGGGTAAGAGTACATGCATAACCACCAAAAATGTACCATCTTGCATGTGGAAATGATGATGATGATGATGGTGATACAGTTCTTTTTTCAAAGATGTTTTAGGTATATGGGTGTAATTTTACTGCCCATTAAAAAACAAACCAAAAATGTTATATGACATAATGACTGCTTGTTCAGAACTCTCTAAAGAAAGAATTAGATTCACCACAAAACTACTTAGCTGAAGTCAGTCAGACCTCTCCTACAGCTCAGTCTTGGATGACTGTGTGGCTGTGCACATGCACACAAAGGTATTAAACGTGCATGAATTTGCTTCATCTTGTCCTCACACCATTGACAGAAGAATAGGCCTGTTTGGGGCTGCATTTGGAAAAGTGAAGTGCCAGTGCAGACACATGGCAGACCTGAGCGGATGTGCAATGTGTAGTCGCAAGAATATTCAATCCTTTTGTATCCTGGCTAAATGAATACACTGACATGAAACCACTCGTCTGTATATGTAGGTTTTTTAACATCTGTAGCAATGTGCTAAGTCCATGCAGTTGTTCATGCAGTTATCCTCCATTTCCATGCACGTGATGATGTGACTTCCTAACACGTGCTCTTCCTCCTTGTAACTCAACGTGTCTGTTACTGCAGGGTAATCTCTCCAATTGTTTTAAGACATGCTTCAGTTCTTTTTAAGATTTTCCAGTGGTTTTGCTTCCTTCCTTCAGGTCACTCAATGCTTTTGTCTCATTTTTGTTAGTGCTCTACCAGCTCTCCCCCCTTATCGTTTATAGCCTCGATTTCCAATAGTGCTTTTTTAAAAGCCATCGAAGCAGTGGAAACCTAAAACCAGCCATCACTTTGTGAAAAGAAAGATATAAATATTTCTAGAAATCTGTTACTTTTCTGTTAATGTTTCAAAATGCACATGAAATGGCATTTTCCTGTATTACAGACCAGGAATCCTGGTGGATTATTTTTTAAATTTTGATGGGGATTTGTACACTGAGAGAAAATGCTCTGGCCACCAGGCATATGATTTCTTACTGATAAACTTAGAAAAAAATAACAGAAAGACCAAGGGTGGAAGAGTGATCCAAGTGATTTGAATCACTGAATTCAGGGAAGTCAGACATCTAGAAATATGGAACTCTGGCTTATGTACAGACAGAAATGGAAGGAATATGGAAGTGGTGGTAAGAGCGGGACCAAAACAATTGAGCTTGTGGTGAATCAGTAGCTCCCGGAGCACTGCAGTGGAGAAAGGATTAATGTAATCTTTAGATGCATAGGCAGGTGGATAATGCAGCATTTGGGAAGCTTTTTGACTTGCATTTGGCTTTTAGCATAGCATACCTGGCATTCTATCTCTGGTTTTGATATCCACATTCAGAGGAAGGCCATTAGTAACTGTAGGAATTATTAAAGAATTGGAAAACATGCTTTACAATAGCAAGTTTAAGAGGAGTCTGCCTATCAAGTTTTTCTTTCTCACTGAAAGAAAAAATATTTTAAAAGACAGATTTAAAGGGAAGATTTTGGAAGGTATATGAGGAATAGAAATTTAACAATGGTCTCTTCTGGCTAGCAGGCCAAACTGCAACAGGATCCAGCAGTGGGAGAAGGGAAGCAGTCTAATTCTAAATAGAGATAAATATTCTACACCTTCAGAAGAGTTAAAAACGCTTGAATTGGCCCAGACCTCGATTGCTTGTACAAGATAAAATTTTATGGTCACTATACCACCACCATGTTCAACAGTACCACTGTTTTCTACAGGGCCCCAGAGTTTTGAAGAGTGCTGGGGTGTGCCCAAAATGCTCTTTTGAAGCTCACTCCACTGCCCCTTGGTGGCTGCAGTTGCTTTGGAGCAGCCTGTGCTTGGCAATCTTCCCTTATTCCAACTTCATTTATACCAGTGAAGCTGACAGCTTCTCGGAGGTGGCCACTCTGAGATGACAGCTTGATAAAATTATTAAGAAAGACCTGCCTCCCGTTTTAAAATTAACATGTGCTCCATCTCTGCTTATTTGGATTTCGTTTACTAGCTTTGTAATTTCTCAGGCTTTCTGAAAAGCAAAAATACTTTGCACAAAAGAAATGATTAATTTGGAAAAGGAAGTAAACTCAGAGACATTTTCCATGCAATTCAGAACATTTGCTAAAATTTAAAACCTGCTTTGAATGAAACAAAGACTTTATGCTACCTCCTCAACAGTTATTTGGCGCAGAGATATGGCTCAGGAGACAGTTCTTATATGCATTACAATTGAGGGAATAAGCTTTTGGGAGTCTCAAAAGGCAGAAACAGGCTGATTAAACAAGTGGAAATAATAGAACTCAGAAACAAGCAAGTAGAAATTGAAGAAATGCATAATGAAAAAGTTTTGCTTCTTGATTTCCTATTAAAAAATAACAAAAAAATTAATTACCCTGCAGTCTGAACTGCATGGGCATGACTTCACTCAGTATTTAAATGGCTATAGATGACAGCCCACATTTTACTAATTTTGCACAATTAAATGGCAAAGTCCACTAAGTTATGACAAAGCTGTTGAAAGCAGTGGCAGTATCACAGGAGCAAGGTGAAAAATGTGGGTTCCAGAAAGTTTCAGGGCTATGAATTTAAGAATTCTTCCCAAAGCCTTCACTGAGGCATATGAGAACTTGGAACATTCATCAATTTGTTGCAGATTCTCAGCATCAGACAAATCACTACGGTGCTTTATGCAGCAAAAAATACTAAGGCTTTTGTTTTTTTGTGAGTAGTGAAATAAACCACTACCTTAAATATTTCAAAATTTTAACAGACAACTGTGGAATGAGAAAATGTGTTACAATTCACTGTGAAATGCTATTATCCTACCTTTAAGGAAGTCTAGTAACAAAGCATGCAAAAAAGGCCCTTATTATAAATACTTGGGGGTATTTCTTGCAGTTAGTGCATTTGAACGTTCACTGAGGATATTCAGAATGTTGTCCATGAGGATGCTTCCTTAGGAAACATCTGGCACTAACTACAACTTGAAGCAGCTCTCCAGAACAGATGGACCACTGGTGTACAATGATGCCTTTGTTCTCAGTGAGTAAATTTAGGCAGATGAAACGGAGTGAACACAGGGTGAGGTCAGGAAGCAGCACGTCTCAGAAAAGCGTCTGCTTTCTGGACAGAAAGTTGCTGCTGTGAGATAGGAATCAAAGACAAATGAAAACACATAGAGTAGAAGCAGTGTCCAGTTCTGTACTAACACGTGTGTGAACAAAGTGATTCCCATGCTGCTCTCATGGAGCCCTATCATCTGCTTTGCAGGGGATGATGCAACGTTCTGTCACTAGTTCTCTTCCTGACACAAAATCCAGTCCCGTCGGTGACCACAAACACAGCTCCCACCTCTTTGTGGAAAACCTTTGGGCACACCTCTGTGCTGCGGCCTTGCCATTGTCCATCGATGGATTTCTCCACCATTTCCATTGGTGGTTTGTCCGTCAGTCTGAGATCAGCGTGACTAGACAGGGCTCTCCATCATAGCCTAGACATATCTAATACACTCCTAGGGCCCTTTCCATCATGGTTATGGGCACACTTTCATCCCCTCAGGTTTTTCCTATGGAGCTGTGCAGCACTCTTACTCATTTTTGGTGTTGCAGCCCTAGGCAGGTCTGAAATTTTTATGTTAACTTGGGCATGCCATCAGTCTGGGCCAACTTACAGCTTATGGAGAGATGCAGGGAGGGGTTTTAACTCAGAGGCCTCAGTAGGAGGGAACATTTTAGCCTGTTATTACTGCCCCTTGCACTAAGCTACTCTCTTCCCTGGGAGCATACACAGAACTGGCTGCAAACCTGTTCGAGTTGCTTTTTATAAAAATGTACGTAATTTTTGAAGAGGTTTGAAAGGTGTCACAGGTTAAAAAGTCGTTGATTGAACTGCTGTAATGGGGGCTCAAAAGACAATCAGACTGTTTTCAGGCAGTGATGAGTGAAAAATCTAGGTCTGAGCTGACAGCTGTTACAGACCTTTATTGTATTAATGTCCTGAGCAAGCATCAGAGAGAAGAGCTTCTCCAGGAGGCAAGAGGCCTCTGTATTTAAGTGCATGGTCCGGTCTGAGCTTGTGTTCAGTGGATCTGAGATTTTCACTTTCAAAAGGCCAATTGCTTTTCCTTCATCACTTGGATCTCAGAATCCTTTCAGGATTTTGTCTACTCTGTTCTCCTCGGTCTTTCCTTTTCTGCTGTCTAATCCACTGGCTCTTCTGTGGCATGCTTTTTTTCTGATGTTTTTGGCAAATAAAAAAGTCAGGTGTCTTTTTTATTCTTTTGTGGGAGAGGTTTTTGTGCCTCTGTACTAAATTGCCTTTGATTTAAGGAGCAAAGAACAACTTTATAAGACATTATCTTTTTGTTTGGTGCTGTTCTGCAATGATATAGGTATAGTTTATATAAAAACCTTTAGCTAAAGTAATTTTTTTTCTTACAATAGGCATTCTATTTCTTACAAAAAGGGATTTGGGGATATTTTTTGATACTTCTGTTTTCATAACCAGTGACCATATAGGCAAATTTTCTCCTCCTTAAACTTACACTAAGCATTTTGGGAAAAAACCAGTGCAGTGACAAATGAAGATCTTGATTTCTTAGCTGTTTAAGTGTTCATTCAACAGCTTAGCACCAACCTGAGGTTGCAAATTTAGCATCTGTCTTCTCTAGTAATTCTGTTGCTGGTTAGTGAGAATAATAACACAGAATCTGTTTGCATTTTCACAGAATATAGACATGAAATTTATGTTATGGTTGTACTGAAGATCTGACAGAGGTACCTTAGACTATAGCTTCCTCTGTTTGGAATTTTTTGGGGTTTTTAAAACATATTTATGGGTGAAAACAAAGCACACTCAGTGACATTTAAGGCAGGATTCAGTAATATTATACTGCACATGTCTAGTGCTGAGACTGTCTCCTTGATTTCCAAGGTGAACTGGAGAAAGCTGTCTTAATTTAAGTCACCATTAAAATTATCTGCTGTAAGACAAGATATTAGAAGTACCCATCTTTTGAGATGCCCACTTTAAAGCAGATTAATCTTACACTGAACGTCTGACATTTTCAACAGCAGAAAACACATATTGTGAGATGACTACATACCTTAATTTTGGGGGGATTTTTTTTTCATTACATTCAATTTATGAAGAGGAACAGTTTCTTTGCTATATGCTGTGGTGGGTCGACCACAGCTGGATGTTCCTCTCTGCCACCAAAGCTGCTCTATCACTTCTCTCCTCATCTGGACAGGAGAGACTAAACATGAGAAAGGCTCAGGGGTTGACTTAAGGATGGGGAGAGATCACTCAGCAACTATTTTCACAGGCAAGCCAAACCTGATTTGGGGAAATTAATTAATTTAATTTATTGCAAATCGAATTAGAATAGAGTAATGAACAATAAAACTATAGATGAACCTTGACAATTTCCTGGGTAGGGACCTCCACTATGTTTCCTGCATCAGGTCTCTCTTCGACCATCGTTCACAAAAGTTCTGAAGATAATGTTCTGTTCTCGCACTGAAACTTCATAAATATTTAAAGGAAAATTTAAATGTCATTGCGTGATGTTATTCTTTGTTGGTGACAAGGAACTTTCAACTGATGTTTAATCAGTTTTCGAATTCCCAGGTTCCAGGTGCTCTGCGAAACTCATTTTGCAGCAGTTGTTCCAAGTATTGCATTGCTAAAGACATTGTGTGTTGCAGTTTCCTATACAGTCATCTTATATTTTTAACTTAATATTTTCTCTTGTTATTTTTATGTATATTATCAGATTTCCTGAGAAATAATGCAATACTAGTCCCAGAATCACATGGCCTAAGTTTGAAGCCATAAAATTTGCTGTCTCAATGATTCCATTAGGCACAGCAGCCATTAAGGAATGAAGACTCATTATGCCAAAATTTATTTAAATGAAAATAATTGCTAGTGATAATAAAAAAGCACCTCAGAGTAAGCAACTCTATTCACCAGCCATATTCCCTTCTTTACACAATAAAATGGAGTAGATCAGAGCACTTGATCTTTAATAATGCTGAGCTAGATGGAGCTACCATTACGGTGTTCAATAAGATGGGAAATATGTTCAGTATTTTGTTACTGTTATCACCTCTTTTACATCCATTATACTGCATACCTTGATTAGGTCATGCTGGCGTTTTTAGCTCCCACAGTCTTATTGTTGGAGGTATAGGAATAGTGGTATGGATTGATGATCTTGCATTTTAGAAGGCACTTTATTGCTATCAAAACAAGAACAAAATTATAGAGTAAACTTCAAGTGTGGCAGAAGGAGGAAAGCTTAAAATCTGAGATTGGTTACCGATCCCACGGATCCACTCATAATCTGCTGCTAAATTAGCTGTTAGTATCAAGGTACTTTTCTGATTGCGCTTTTACCTCGTGGGGTTTCCTCCATGCTCAGGATGGCAGCTGACTTCTGTACGAGTTCTGGAAGGCAGCTGTGAGTCTCTGGCTGTGCTGTGTCTTCCTAACACAGGATATTTTTCAGACTAAGAAAATTTACCATGGTAGTCAAAGACTTCAGGTTAGATCATGACTAAATTCAGGCTTCTTCCTAGGGTAGATAAAATGTAATTTAGTAACCTTTCAGGATCTCGGAACCACTGCTTCTACCTAGACTGTATATTGCATACTGCAAAATTGGAAAATACCCAGCTGCACCTCTTTAACGCATATTTATTGTAGGTTTATGTTCCTGCTGTGCAACTCAAGTCACAGAGTTTACATTTGCATATGTAGTTTTCAGCTTCCAGTTTCATCAGATCCTAATAGTGCCAGAACTCTAAGCTGTGATTAACAGCATTAATAAGTACAGCTCCTGTGAAACCAGGGGTCTTTGGGCAAGATGTAAGACTCTCAAAATAGAGCTTAGATATTCCAAGGGCACTGTCAGCGAAACATGACTTTTAGATTTCACATGCATGATATTCAAAGCTAAAGCAAAGGAAATTGTCTACTAAAAATAACTCCGTGGCTAATATTGCAGCTGTATTAGTGCTGTGCTGCCTGACCAAACCTGATCTACTGTTTTCAAAAACTTCCCTATGACTATTTTTATTATTATTTTGTAGGCAGGAATAGGAAAAAAAGAAATATATTCAGTGAAGTCGGAATTAATATGGGGTATCTTTTCTTGTTAGTTTTATTAGATGTTATATGTATTATTGAAAAAACTCAAGGGGTCACCTGAAGTGGAGTTTTCTGTTCCTTAATATCCTGCTGCAGGGTCCCTGGGCTCTGGCAGGAAAAGGCTTGTCACAGAAGAGACGCGTTCATTAGAATTTCATATTTTATTGTCCTGAAGGACCTAAAGACTTTTCCCTTTAAGCAAGATCCCTTAATCCCTTCAATGTTCTAGGGACCAGCGCTGTTTAACATCTAACAGCACTGACAGTGGGACTGAGAGCACCCTCAGCAAGTTTGCCCAGGACACCACGTGAGCGATGCAGAGGATTCGCTGGAGCCAAGGGATGCCATCCACAGGGACCTGACAGGAGGGAAGGGTGGGCCCACGGAAATCTCATGAGGCTCAACGAAGCCAAGTGCAAGGTCCTGCACATGGGTCAGGGCAATCTCCAATATCAGCACAGACAGGGGACTAAAGGGATTGACTGCAGCCCTGTGGAGAAGGGCTTGGGGATGCTGGTGAATGACAAATTGAGCATGTACTGGCACTGTGCACTCGTGGCCCAGAAACCCATCTGTGCCCTGGACTGCATCCAAAGCAGCACGGCCAGCAGGGCGAGGGAGGGGATTCTTTTTGTGTGGTAGGTCGTGTGGCAGAGAAGTTCTTTTCCTTGAGTCTTGCTGCCAGTCTCTTGAGTATGAGACCCCTGAACTTACATCCACATTGCACATGTTTCTCTTTAAAAACTTCTCTACAATTAAAAATAATGTTGATTTACAATTAGTAACTTTACTGTTCTCATGTAGCTTGAATTCCCATTCTCCATCTAAAAAAGTCAATTAAGCTGTCAGTTACCACTTCTCAGACAAGATGGCATCGGTTCAATTTCTTCAGGTCTGGGGAATATGCAATAGCTGTAATTGCTGGCTACAAGTGTTTACATCAGCCAAAGAACTATTAGCCTCCTTTAATTGCTGGTAGCAACTCAGTTTCCCCATTGCAGACAATTAATACAGTCTGTTCTCACCCCACAGCAGTCTGTGGCCCACTTTGAACTTTTTCATGGGCCATTAGGGGCTGTGTTTGTGAAACACAGAGACTGAAAGGAGTGAAAATATTGTTAGGGAAGAAAAAAGAAAATGCTCTGCAGTGTGTTCATGCAAGGAAAGAGGCATCCCAAACTGCTGCAACCCTTGTCTAATTTTCACCAGCTAGAATTAGGACAGTCCAAATAAAAGCTTTAAAATCTCCTCCCTTGGTGTGTATAGAGGACCTAAAACCATGTGTGCTGTATCAGAAATTCTTTTCCCTCCGCTCTCATGCTAACTCCACCAGTGGTCATATTTGAATGACATTCTCTCATGAAATACATTACTGTTTCTTTTCTTTCTTTTTTTTTTTCTTCCTTTTTTCCCCATTTTTTCTTTTCCTATGTTGTCTGAACTGAAACACTTTGCAAATTGTGAAGTAATTCAATAATGAAAGGGTAGCCAGTGTTGACAGGATGATGCAAGAGCAAGTTCTGGTCCCACCAACATATGTTTGACTTGTGCAAATATACTGGAGGAGGGAGGGTGAAATCAGACTGGCTTTACTGTTGTTTTCTTCAGCTGCTGTCTGTCCCTATGCTGTACCCTGTAACACCTCAGCATCAGCAACCTGCCAAGCACCACCTCTTATTTCCCAGACTATGAAGTGCTTTTGTTCAGACTGTATGGATGATGTTTTTATCTGCAGTAGGGCATCAACTAAATTTTTTCATTCATGCTCCATTTATTCTAAGAACTAGTAATGTACTGTGATTATTTCTTGCTCTTTGATTTTGGTTTGGGGGGCAATGGAGGTAATGGGAATACATTGTGGTGTTTTTTAATGGCAATTTCATGAATAGCTTCTAATTCACAGTTTCTTTTTGAATTTGCTTTACTTTTCTGGGACCTGTTTAAAAGTAATGGATATAAATGTAAAAAACCAATATCCATATTCTTTTATATCCTGTCATATCAGAGGCAGAAATCAATCTCTGCTCCTTAGCTCAAACCTTTGATAATAATGCAACATAGACATAAAAGTGGCTTGATCTCTTACTGCTTTCCTGTCTCTGTCTAGCTTTCCATCTGGAAAAATATTTAATAATTTTCAAAACAGTTGTTGAAAGTCTCCCTGGATTCCCTTCTACAGGTGAGAGGACTTACAGATGAACTTGTCAGACTGAAGCATCCTGGTGCTGCTATCAAAAAAATTCATCTGATGCAGCAGAGTGCCAAAGACTTTTGGCTACACATAGGGAGACGCTTTTGTATTTTTCTTGTGAGCGTATAAGGGATTATTGGCCCAGGTTTGAGAACCTGGCAGGGAGAATTTCTATATTCTGGATAAACGTCAAAATAGAAGCAAATCTCCATACAACATACTGCAGATTCCTAGTTATTGCTGCTGGCTTCTACTGAAGCTCATTTTATTTCACTATGACCCAGAAATGATTCCAGCAATAATCTAATGCCTCCTCCCCCACCACGCGTGCACCCCGGAACTCAAAGGAAACTGTTTGCTTTCTATGACAGTAGACCATTTCCCATTGCATAGGCTTCTATCTAATGGTCCATGATGCACAAATCAGATTCGGAGTGGGAAAAATCTCCAGACTTTAAAAATGGACATTTATATTCAGCTAAGAAAGTCCTGTTGAACGTTCATGCGCTGGAATTGCTGTATCGTGACTTAGCAGCAGGAATACTCTCAAACTTGTGAGGAAAAACTCATGATGTACCTAGTGCTGCGCAGTTGTCCACTAAAAACAGTATTGTTGCTGCTAGTAACACACCACAAGCTTAATACTAATCATGCAAAGCCTCCATCCTGGCCTAGAATCACAGAATCATGGAATG
>VZTA01011662.1:12277-26216 GCA_013398855.1 Mohoua ochrocephala
ACCCCCCCAGCAGCCCAGTCCTCCCAGTTCGCCCCAGTCCGAGCTCAGAGAGCTCCTCCCGCCCTCCCCAGGCCGCAGGTGAAGGTGAGAGGCTGAGGATGGAGAGGAAGATGAGGCGAGCGCTACGTGAGGAGTCCTTAGATCACAGTTCTGCCCCCGGGGCTTCGGTGCCACCGCCCTGAGGCCAAACCAGGGACAAACCAACCGGGGACAAACCCAGCGAGGGAGGAGGGGACAGCCGAGGAGCTCCCCCAAACTGTGATCTAACAGCAATAGCGGCTCCGAGGGGGGAGCACAGCCCCGAGGGGCCGGGGGTGCCGCACACCTCGGCAGGCTCCTATTGCTCTGGCACATCCCGAGGGATGGGGATGACGGGGACTAAGCCAGCCAGGCTGATGGTGGATGGAGAAAATGGGAATTTTGGGGGTGGTTTTGGCGTGACACCCCCACCACTTACCGGCGAGAAGCTTCCTATGTTCTTTAGAAAGCAGGGGAGGAGAAAAAGGAGAGAAGAAATCAGTTAGAAGCAGGAAAACAGGAGCAGCCCCCAAGCTTTCCTCCTCCCCAAGCCCCCTCCGCCACCTGGGGCGCTTCCAGGTGCCTCTCCCAGCCCTTTCCAGGCTGGATCCTGCCCCACACATCCAGGCAGGATGGAGGAATTCTTTCTCCCTCTTCCCAGCGATCCGAATCTCGCAGGATGAGAAAAGCAGGAGGAACTCCCAGGGAACAGAGCTGGGTGCTTTTCCCACGTGCAGCAGGTCCTGGAAGGGAATCCAAGGCCGAGCTGCATCCCTGGGGACATTGATGCCATCCCAACCCAGCTGGGAAGGACCAGGGGCAGAGGGACAGCGGGACTGGCACTGCCACCTTCGCTTCCGACCAGGAACAGGCCAAGTTTCTCCAAAAAACCCCAATTCTTCCCCCATTAACCCTCATTTCAGGAGTTCATTCCTATCCCCGCCTTCCAAGCACACGGATTTGAACGCGTTCGAGTGGCACAAGGAGCTCCTTAAATCCGTGGGCAGCCGGGAAACAGCCGGATCCTGCTGATCCCAATGATCCCACACACAAATCCTGCCCAGCAAAACAAGGGGGAACAGCCCCAGGACACCGAAACCGTGCCAGGCACAGCACAAATCCCACCAGGAGCATCCCAGCCGTGACCCCTGACCGCCCCAACCACGTTGGATTTGATCCTCAGGATCTGATCCACGAGGAGCTGGCGCTCGAGGAGGTCCTGGGGAATATCCCAGGCAGAGCCAAAAGCTCGGAACTCCCACTGACCGTGAAATTCCATGGATTCTCTGGGCAAAGGGATGATTTCCTGAAAGCAAACCATGCTCAGGAGCTAAACCTGGAGCTGCCACAGCTTTCGGATGTTTCCCTCTCCCATTCCCAGCCCGATTCCCTCCTCTCTGAAAGCATCACCTGGGCTGGAAAGCACTTTTGGGGCCGAGGGAAGCAGAGCAGGGGGGGATGAAATGAGGTCCCCGCAGAGGTGACGAGAGAGGAGGTCCAGGGTTAACAGCTGAGCATTTTAATGGCCCCCAGGAGCCCGGATTGTCCATCCAGGGGAACTCCTGGGAGCAGGAATGCTGCCTGTGGAAGCGGGAGCTGTCACCCGGCCAGGTCCCCGCCCCACGGGGGAGCTCCCGGGGTGAAATCCAACCCCCCGTTCTATTCCTAGAGCCCTGGGGGGTTTGGGTGCACCGAGGGTCCCGGAGGTGCCACCTCTCCTGCCAGGTGACAGAGTTTGAATCCCTGCAGTTTGAATTTAGAGGTGCCAGAGCCCAGGGAGGGAGGCAGAGCTGGAATTCCGAGCTGGACACAAATATTCCATCCACCCCGGGCCACGGGGGCTCGGCCCTCGCTTCTGTTTTCCTTCCTCTTTTTATAAACCCAAAATCCCAAAATAACCTGGGCTGCTCTGGGATATTTTCCAGCTGTTTTTTCCTCCCTCTCTTTTCCTTTCTGCTGGCGCTGATTTAGGGGTGGGGGGGAGAACATGATCCCAGAAGGGTTAAAAGGGCCTTGGGATGCCCCCACAGCCAGACTGGACACTTGACCCCGAGGAGGCACAAGCCAGGGGTCACTCACAGGGACTCCAGACCGTTCCTGTGCTCGGCCACATCCACCCACAGCTCCAGATGGACGCTCCAACCCCATCCCACACAATTCCCGCCCATCCCACAGCTCCCTGTTCCTCAGGAGAGGCCCCCACAGCCAGACTGGACACTTGACCCCACGGAGCCACAAGCCAAGGATGACTCCAGACCGCTCCTGTGCTCGGCTGCATCCGCCCACGGCTCCGGATGGACGCTCCAGCCCCTTCCCACACAATTCCCGTCCATCCCGCAGCTCCCTGTCCCCCGGAGCCCCCCCGGCCCAGCAGGGCTCACACGTTCCCCTCTGATTTCCAGAACAAAAGTGCAATTGAGCCGAGCCACCCCCGAGCCTGACCCTGCTGCTTCCAACTCCAGCAGAATTCCCCAGGCTTTGATTTTCCCCTTCACGGAGCTGCGGCTCCGCGAGGCCGCCGAGAACGTCGAGGAGAGGCAGAGGAGTTTGTTTTAGTCTGGATTAAATAAAACAAAACCCGAGAGGGAGAGCGGGAGGCTCCGTTCCAAGGTCAGACGCTCTCCTGTGGAAAGTTTCCCTGGCCAGCGGCGCCCTCGGAGCAGGGAATATTGGAATATTCCTGGGAAGCGAGGCAGGGAGGGAGGATGGTGCTGGTGGATTCCGTGCCGGAACAAAGCTGCCCTTCCCTGCTTTTCCCTTCCCTTCCCATCCCTCCCGAGGCACCCAGGACGTGCCTTTGAGTCACTCGGGGTGTCTGGGACAAGTGGCACCGCTGGGAAGCCACGTGCGAGCCTGGGGCGGCTCCTGAGTCACTCCCAGCGTTTATCCCGAGCCACTTCCCTGCCGAAGGACGGGGCAAAGCTCAGCCGGGCACGTTGTTCCCTGGGAAAACCCTGCCCGGAGATCCCCAGGCCTGGAAAGGAGGCTCTGGGAAGTGGCTCTAAACCAAACGTGGGCAGGGCAGGGGGTGCCTTTCCCAGATTTCCTTTGGAGAGGGAGCTGCTGCTTTCCAGGGAATGGGATTGGGGTGGGTGTTGAGCACCTGGGAGCGTCCGGGAGCCAGGACGAGGGGCTGGGAAAAGTCGGGATAGCCACAAACAGCTCCCAGGAACTCCGTATTGAAATCCCTCAGAGGATTCCTCCCTTTTCCCGGTGCTTGGCAGTGAAGTCGGGAATTTTGGGAAGTCTGGGGCCGTGCCGCTGTTAATTACGCGCTAATTAAGCACGTTATGCTCACTCTCAAAAGCAGATCAATCAACTGGCAGCGTCCTGCGACCCCGCCTCCCTGCAGAGCCACGATTTTGGGATTGGGATTGGGATTGGGATGGGAGATCGGGAGCATCCCCAGAGCCACGTCGGGAAGGAGGGAGAGGAAGAGGCCGGGATTCCCCCACCTTCCTCCCTTCCCAAGTCCCCGAAACGCCGCCAGGATTGGAACCAGATGTGTAGGAAGTGTCTCATTAGCGGTAATTGCTTCGCGAGGATTTGAGGTTTCCCCTCTCTGCCACCACCAAAAACATTGGGAAGGAGCTGCCGTGGGGTCCGGGACAAGGGGATTAAAAAAAAAAAACCCTCAGGGCAGAGTTTGTGTTGCACAAACGTTCGGGATCGGAGGCAGGGAAAGTTTATTCAGCCGGGGCTGAGGGATTTGATACCATCCCGGCAGATTAAGCTGGAAAAACTCCGCCTAAATCCCACTTTCCTGCCTCAGCGCGGCCAAATGATTCGTGAAATGGGCTCACAGTCAAGTGCCCCGCACGCTCCCGGCTTCCAGAGGCGGAAAACAGGCACGGGACACTCCGGGAACTCCTTCCCCACAGCTCGGGGCTGCTCAGGGGACGCGGCAGCGGCTCCAGGCTTCCCTACCCCAGCCATCCCCGCGTTCCACCTGTGGAGCGGTTTTCCTTGGATTGCGGGGCTGGATTGGGCAAATCCAAGAGATCGGGATCCTTGCAGGGTCCTTGCAGGGAACAGGATGGGAGCAGGGAGACCCAAACCGAAGTGGGTTTCACGATTTCCTGGGGGCTGGATGAGATCCAAGACCTTTCCAAGGCCCTGTGGCATCCCAAGATTTTCCTGCACTGCACGAGTTCGCACCAGGTGCGATTTTCCCGCTCTTCCCTAAACCAACTCTTTGTTCTCCTGCTGAATTTCCGCTTCCCCGCATAAAACCACCGCAGAATTCCCAGTTTATGGCACGAACCTCTAACCGTGGTTCTCCTCCCTGCGCCCCACCAGGGTTTGATCCCTCCTCAGGGAGCGGAGGGAAGCGGAGCCATCCCGCTGTCCCCCCGGTGCTGGATCCATCCCCTCCCGGTGGGCTGAGCCCCGCTGAGGGCACCGGGGGGGTGATTACAGACAGAAAATCCCGGGAAGCAGCTCCCTGGATCCTAAACCCCACCAGAACCGTGCTCCACGCCTCCCTCAGGGAGAGGGACGAGCTGTGAGGACACGAAGCTGAAACAGCCCTTGGCGGTGCCATCGCTTTGTCACCTCCCCGAGCGACATCCCCATCCCAAGCGTCATTCCCGACACCGGCACAGCCCCGGGGACCCCGATCCCAGCCGGGGCACAATCCCAGTGACTGTGGGGCCGCTCTGCCCCTGCCTCCTCCCGCAGCCCTGGGCACAAAGGCGCCTGTGGCGGGCACGACGCGCCTGTCACCCTCCGCCGGGTGGGGACAGCGCGGCCGCGGGGTCAAAGGAGGAGCCGCGCCCGCTTTAATTTTGGTGGGAGCAGCACAATCGCGAACCGCGGATCTCCCGGACTCCTCAAGCGCCACAAGCGCCACCAGCGCCCCGGCCCCACAGGCCCCAGAGCCCCGGCCCACAGGGCCCAGAGCCCCGATCCCACAAGCCCAGTGTCCCCTGTCCCAGAGGGGCGGTGGNGGGGCGGTGTCCCTGTCCCCAGAGGGGCGGTGTCCCTGTCCCAGAGGGGCGGTGTCCCTATCCCAGAGGGGCGGTGTCCCCTGTCCCCAGAGGGGCGGTGTCCCCTGTCCCCAGCGCGGCCCGCAGCCCCCGGCGCTCACACAAAGGCCGCTTCTGTTGGAGCCCGGCGCTGTTTCCTGGGAAGGGAGCCAGGCCTGGCAGCTCCCAGCAGCGGGAATCAAAGCCCCGTTTGTGCTGCCCGAGCCCCCGAGCAGCGCTGGGGCACCCGCGCGGGGAGGCGAGGCCGGAGCAGCCGGCCGGGGACAGCGACAGCCCCGCGCACAGATGGGGACGGCGGGGGCGCAGCGGGCACGGAGCGGGACTGGAGCCAGCCCCGGCCGAGGAAAAGCTGTGCCACGGGCAGGACTCCGGGCACCCCCTCCGGGAGCCCCCCGAGCCCGGGATCCGAGCCCGGGATCCGCGCCCGGGGCTGCGGGAAGGGGGGATCGGGGAGGAGCCGCACTCCGGGCAGGGGAAGGGGCACGGTGCCCACCGGGGGCACGGCGGGAGGGCTCTCCTGAGAGCGCCCTGCTTTGTCCCCGCTCCTGTTTTGCCAGTCCTTTGTCCGTGTTCCTGCTTTGCCACTCGTTCGTCCCTGCTCCTGTTTTCCCGGTTTTTTTATCCCTGCTCCTGCTTTCCCAGTCCTTTATCACTGTCCCTGCTTTCCCAGTTTGTCCCTGCTCCTTTCCCAGTCCTTTATCCCAGCTCCTGCTCAAACCCTTCCCTTCCCAGGTGAGGAGCTGGGAACGGATCCAGGATGGATCCCTGCTCCATCATCCCAGCACAGAGACCCCAAATCCATCCCGCTGCTGGCACAGAACTGAACGGGATCAGCACCCGCTGGGAATTCTGTGAGCCCACATTCCCAGCCTGGATCCCACGGGACGGAGGCAGAGGGGAGCCAGCCTGGGGCTCAGCTGTGACGTTATCCCACAGGGATGGAGCCACGGGCGGGCTCCAGGATCCCGACAAACCCTTCCCTTCCCAGGTGAGGAGCTGGGAACGGATCCAGGATGGATCCCTGCTCCATCATCCCGGCATGGAGACCCCAAATCCCTCCCTCATCCCTCACAAAACCCAACGGGATCAGCTCCCAGTGGGAATTTTGGGAGCAAACATTCCCAGCACGGACACTTCCCCTCCGCCCTGCCCCGGGCAGCGCATCCCAACTTCCCCAAATCCCTCCTCCCCAGCACCAGAGCCTTTCCAGTGTCCCAGTTTTCCCGCACCGGAGCGAAATGCAAATTCCCTCCAGGAATCCAACCGGCCTCTCCTTTTCCTTTGCTCTTTACGCTGCTTTAAAGTCGCTTTTCCGCTGTCCTGAATAATTGACGGCAACATGAAAATTTAAAGTCTTTCAAGATCCCATTAAAATTCATTCCCTTTCCCTTCGGAGAATTGCCACTGCTGGAGTCCCATGTAGGGCAGCTGCCTCCCTTTCCCGGGATTTAACTCCGGAGAAAATTCCCTGGGGATTGTTTCAGGGAGACCTCATCCCTCATCCCGTTCCCTCCCCATCCCAGCACCGATCCCGCGGCTCCGCCTCCCCCGGCCCGTTTGGGATCCAGCACTTCCCAGCATCCCTGCATTCCGAGGGGGAGGGTGGAGTCAGGAATAATGGGATCCTGCTCTGATCCAGGACTGCAGCCCCTCATCCCCTTCCTCACTGGAATTTGGGGTGGGATTCCCAAAATCCCTCGTTCCCAGCTGTTCCCGTTTCGCATCCCATCTTCCCCGACGCTGAGAGAATGAGGTCTGGGATATCCCAGCGGGAGAAATCCCAATAAACCACCCAGGGTCCCTTCAAGGTGGCCCACAGCTCACTGGGAATACCGGGAAGCGCTGGGGGAGCATCCAGGGAATGCCAATCCCGGAGCAGCACGGCCTTGGAGAAGCGTGGGATTCACAGGGAATCCTACCCAGGGATTTGGTGGAATCTCCACCCCTGGAAGTGTCCCAAAATCCCGCGGAGGTGGCGCTCGGGGACGTGGCTCGGTGGCGACCACGGCAGTGCTGGGTTAAGGGTTGGATTCCATGACCTGGGAGGGCTTTTCCAGCCTTAACCATTCCATGATTCCATGGTCTTTTCCAACCTAAACAGGGTCCTGTTATCCTAGAGGCCTTTTCCAACCTTAAGAATTCCATGATTCCACAAAAGGCTTGGCCCGTTCCCTGCCTGGCCCCTTCCCAACACCGACCCGTCGCATCCCATGAAAATTCCCAGCGGGAGAGCGACCCCGGCCTGGGAAAATTTAGGCCAGATGAGCAGGGATTTAGGGATTTAGGAATGTGTCGGGGGTTTTTTACATTGCAAGGCTCCAAATTGTCATTAAAAGACCAAAATTGTGTTTCCCTGGAGCAGCTGTGAGGTGGGAGGGATAACTGAGGGAAAACTGAGGGAAAACCTAAGGAATAACTGAGGGATAACTTAAGGAATAACCTGAGGAATAACTGAGGGATAACCTCAGGAATAACTGAGGGATGACCTCAGGAATAACTGAGGAATAACCTCAGGAATAACCTCAAGAATAACCTCAGGAATTCCCTAAGGAAACCATCCCAAACCATAAGGAAAACAGTAAAAAATGCAAGTTTGAGCTGATTTTAGTGCTCTTAAAATGCCACCAAACCCTTTTCTGGGAGCTGTTCCGAGCTTCCCTCCGCTTCCCAGCTGCTTCCCAGCCACTTCCCAGCTCTCCAGAGGCTGCCGGGACAGGGTCGGGTTTCCCACGGAACTCCTGGAGTTAATTAAGTGTCACAACCCTGGGCAAAGCTCTCCCAATTTCCCCCACTTGACCAAGTGACCCCGAGGATTTGGAGCGGGGCTCCATAAATCCCAGAGCCACGTGGGGTTTGTTTTCCAGGAGGGAATTACCAGGGAATGCTGGGCGGGAAGCTCACACTTCCCTTTCCAGCAAAAGGAGATTCTTTTTTCCCCCTTCCTCTTGGAAAAGGAAAAAGGGGCTTCAGAGCAGGGGTGGGAGCTCCAAAATGTTATTCCAGAGGGATGGGATGGGATGGGATGGGATGGGATGGGATGGGATGGGATGGGATGGGATGGGATAGGAAATATCCTGGGCTGGAAGGAACCCACAAAGATCCCCAAATCCAACTCAGGACAACCCCAAACTCCCACCGTGTCCATTCCCACTTCCAAAAAGAATCCCAGAATCATTCAGGCTGGAAAATCCCTCCCAGCCCATCGAGTCCAAGCTCTGCCCCATCCCCATCCCAGAGCGCTTCCATTGTCCAGGCATTCCTTGCACACCTGCAGGGATGGGGATTCCAAACCTCCCCGGGCAGCTCATTCCGAAGCTCCACAACCTTTTCCATGCAGGGAATTCCTGCTGCTGTCCAGCCTGGCACGGCTCGAGGCCGTTTCCTCTTGTCCTGTCCGAGCCAGGACCGACCGCGGGCAGCGCCAAGGCCGAGGGTTATGGAGCCAATCCAAGGAAAACACGGAATGGGGTGAGGACGCGGCGCTGGCGTTCCCAGGGCAATTCCTGCCTCATCCATCCAGGCGGGAGAGCATCTCCCACACCTCCCACACCTCCCACAGCCACGGGATCTTCCTCCCGCACGCCCCCTCGGAGCCGGGAATCCCACAAAGCCTCCTTGTAGGGCCGGCCCCAAAGAGCCCCCGTCCCCTCCCCGCCCCAAAAGAGGAGAAGAACGATGTTCTTACCTAAGGAAGGATCCGCGATCCACGGGGCAGCACATGGGGAAAAAAAACAGGGAAAAGGCTGGATCAGAGCGGGGAAAATCCTGCTGGGGGAAAGGGCCTGGCCCTGCTCCTCCCTGGGCATGGGCAGGAGCTGGACCCTCACCCCAAAAAGCTGCAGCTCCCCCCAAAAATTCACCCCCAAAAAGCTGCAGCTCCGCCCAAAGATTCACCTCAAAAATCTGCAGCTCCCTCCAAAGATTCACCCCAAAAAGCTGCAGCCTCCCCAAAGATTCACCCCCAAAAAGCTGCAGCTCCCCCCAAAAATTCACCCCAAAAAGCTGCAGTTCCCCCAAAGATTCATCCCAAGAGGCTGCAGCTCCCCTCAAATATTCACCCTAAAAAGCTGCAACTCCCCCAAAGATTCACCTCAAAAATCTGCAGCTCTCCCCAAAGATTCACCCCCAAACAGCTGCAGCTCCCTGGAGCAAAGATTCACCCTAAAAATACGCAACCACCCAGGGCTGAGGGTAACCCCAAAAAGCTGCAGCTCCCCCCAGAGAGTCACCCCAAAAACCCCCACAGCCTCCCCAAGGCCTGTTCCCTACGGCCCAGCCCCTTTTCCCCTTCTGTCACAACCCAAAATTCCCCCACGGGAAGGACAAGAGCCAGGGAAAAGCTCCTGACCCTAAAAGCTGAAGGGGAAAGAGTTCAGGAAAACCAGGGAAAAGCTCCTGTCCCTAAAAGCTGAAGGGGGGAAGAGTCCAGGAAAAGCAGGGAAAGGCTCCTGACCCTAAAAGCTGAAGGGGGAATAAAGGTCCAGGAAAAGCAGGGAAAGGCTCCTGACCCTAAAAGCTGAAGGGGAAAGGGTCCAGGAAAAGCAGGAAAAGGCTCCTGACCCAAAAAGCTGAGTGGGGAATAAAGGTCCAGGAAAAGCAGGGAAAGGCTCCTGACCCTAAAAGCTGAGTGGGGAATAAAGGTCCAGGAAAAGCAGGGAAAGGCTCCTGACCCTAAAAGCCGAGGCCGAAGGGACCCCGGGGGCCAGGCCGAGCCCGGAACAGCAGCAGCAGCTGCTGCCAAGGCCCGTGCCAGGGTTGCCAGGGCTGCCGGGCTCTGTTATCCAGCAACAGCCTTTGAAGTCAGGGCCCAGGAATGTGCCCGGCTCTGCTCCGCCAGGGAAGGAGGGACAACGCTCCCGGAGCCACCGGAGCCACCGGAGCCACCTCGCTGCTCCCCACGAGCATCCCAGGTGCTCATCCCATATCCACATCCCATATCCAGTGACCCACAGCAGGGCCCTAAGGAATCCTGCTGGTTTCCCCAGGAATCCTGCTGGTTTCCCCCAAAATCCTGCTGGTTTCCCCAGAACCCTGCTGGTTTCCCCCAAATCCTGCTGGTTTCCCTCAGAATCCTGCTGATTTCCCCCAAAATCCTGCTGGTTTCCCCCGGAATCCTGCTGGTTTCGCCCGGAATCCTGCTGGTTTTCCAGGAATCCTGCTGGTTTCCCCCAAAATCCTGCTGGTTTTCCCCAAAATCCTGCTGGTTTTCCCAAGAATCCTGCTGGTTTCCCTCAGAATCCTGCTCATTTCCCTCAGAATCCTGCTGGCTTTCCAAGAATCCTGCTGGTTTCCCCCAGAATCCTGCTGGTTTTCCAGGAATCCTGCTCATTTTCCCCAGAATCCTGCTGGTTTCCCAGGAATCCAGCTGATTTCCCCTTTGTTTTCCAGGAAAAAAAGAGCCTGGAAGCCAGACATGGTCCCCACCGCCCTCGTCCAGGCCCGTCCCACGTCCCCAAGCGTCCCCTCTGCAGCCCCATCCCTCTCCCAGCCCCTTCCCCACGGGAAGGACCCCACTCCACACCCCCCCCTTAATCCATCCAGGCTTTTCCTGAACAAATTCCCGGGGATTTCGGGTGTCGATTCCCACGTGGGCAGCTCTGGGCCTGGGAATGACGATTGCTGGCTTTGGACACCCCTGGAGCGTGGTCACGCCCTCTGTTCCCGGGATTTTCAGCTGCCTGGAGCTGCAGGTGCAGGGCTGGAGCTGGGATTGGAGCAGCCACCGACCCCCTTGGATGAGTTATGGGATCATGGAATGGCTCGGGTTGGAAAGGGTTTGAATCCCAGCCATGGGCAGGGACACCTCCCACTGTGCCAGGCTGCTCCAAGCTGGCCTCGGGCACTTCCAGGGATGGGGAATCCATGGGATAACCTGTGCCAGGGCCTCCCCACCCTCCCAGGGAAGGATTTCTTCCCCAAATCCAACCTCAACTCCCCCACTTTCCATCTGAACTCCTCGTTACGGCGCGGCCGGAACTATCCCGTTATCCATTCTCCATCCATTCCAGAGCCCAGATGGGACTTTTCCCGCCCCCTCCACCACAACACCCACGGCCTGGATTCTGGGATCAGCACCCGGGGTGCCCCCCGAGCTCCCCCACGATTCCCAGGGCGCAGGGAATGTGACACGTGGAGATGCTGGACACGGGAGATTTCCCGGGAAAGGCTTTCATCTGGAGCGGGCTCCAAACGAGAGCCAGCTGCTCTCAGCCCCCTCCTGGCACACGGGGCTGGGGCAGGGCACATTCCCACATTCCCAGCCCAGATCCCACGGGATGGAGGCAGAAGGGAGCCAGCCTGTGATGTTATCCCACAGGGACGGAGCCATGGGCGGGCTCCAGGATCCCGACAAACCCTTCCCTTCCCAGGTGAGGAGCTGGGAATCATGTCCAAGGCCTAAACAGGATCAGCTCCCACTGGGAATTCTGTGAGCCCACATTCCCAGCCCAGATCCCACGGGATGGAGGCAGAAGGGAGCCAGGCTGTGATGTTATCCCACAGGGACGGAGCCATGGGCGGGCTCCAGGATCCCGACAAACCCTTCCCTTCCCAGGTCAGATCCAGGATTCATCCCTGCTCCATCATCCCGGCACGGAGACCCCCAAATCCCTCCTGCTGCTGGCACAAAACTCTCAGGAAAAATCCCCGCTGGAAAATGGAGCAGAGGGCACGGACTGTGAGTGACAATCGGGATTCTGCCCGAGGAGCGGCGGCCGGAGCTGGATTTTCTCTTATCACCACAGATATGGCAGCCAGAGGGTCCCCAGGGCAGCAGCTCCAGCCCCCTCTGCTGCTTCCCGGTGCCTGCTCCGGGATGGATTCCAGAGCTTCTCCAAAGGGTTCCCACGCCTGGGCCGGGCGGAGGGGTTGGAAAGTCCCAACATCCTCCCCCCTGGGGATGGAGCAGCGCTGGTCACTCCCTGCTGCTGCTGCTGTGGAAACACCAGAGCCCAGTGCTCCCAGTGCTCCCAGTGCTCCCAGTGCCCCTGGGCAGCGGGAGGCTCCCCGTGGGATGCTCCTGGAGAAGAGGAGGAGGAGGAAGAGCAGGGATAATCCCCAGGCTGCAGCAGCGGGAATGCCCCAGCACCCTCTTAAATCCCCTCTTCCCTCTGGGTTCCTCCACTCCTCCTTTTCCAGGCTGGAAAAGCCCAGCCCGAAGGACAAAAACTCCACGGAAAAGGAGGATCTGGGATGGATGGAGGGGCTGGATCCAGAGGGAGCCCCACCATCCACACCCCTCTCCAGCAGTGAGCCTGAAACCCCGAAATCCACAGGCGGAGCTGGGACATTCCTGAGGCATCCCTGGCAGCCTCCAGGGAGCCAGGCACTTCCAGAGGCTGGAAAAGGCTCCCTCGGGCAAAGAAAGTGCAAGTGCAAGTGCAGGAGCTGTCTGGGACAAACGACCCGGCTGGAAAAACAATTCCAGCTGGGATTTCTGCCGATCGCCTGGGAACTGGGGCCCCGCCAGCAGCTCCGAGGTTCTCACGAGCCGCAGGAACACGGAGCGGGATCAGCCGGAGGCGGGAGGAACCTCGGGATGCAGGCGGGGTTTGAAGGGAATGCGGCGGGGATGCTCCAAGCGGAGCCGCTCCCGGGCATCCCCTCCCGAACCTCCCGGGCAGGTTTTTTTTTTTATCCATCTCTTCCAAATGGAAGAATCCTGTGGCGTCCAAAGCCAATTCCCGGCGACCCAAAGCCAGCCCGGGCTCCAGGCTCAGCTTCCCGTGGCTCTTCCCGAGTAAGTGGGTGGGAAAATCCAGCCTTTGATGTTTCCCGCCGAGCGGCTCCAAAACAAAGATGGGCCACGGGAGATAAAAAAAAAAACCCCAAACAAACCTCGCCACGGGACACATCCGGGAGATGGAGTGGGAAAGAATTCCATGCCCGTGGAGGGCACGGCTGCACGAGCTCCGTGGAAAAAACAACGCAGGGCAGCTGTTTTCCACTGCCGGCACAACAGCAGAGCCCAAAATCCAGGATTCTGGGAAAGGTCATCCTAGAAAATAAAAGCTGCTCTGGACAAGGCAGGTGCTTCTCCAGTACTGCCCTCTGGGAATTGCCCAAATTCCCTGGAAGAGGCACCGAAAATTCCTCTCACATCCCTGGAAATTGCCCTGAATTTCCTGGAAGAGGCACCGGTGCTGCCTCCCCAATTTTCCCCTCACATCCCTGGAAGTTGCCCAAATTCCCTGGAATTGAGACACTGGCACTGCCTCCCCAAAATTCCCCTCACATCCCTGGAAGCTGCCCAGATTCCTTGGAAGAGGCACCAGTGGCACCTCCCCAGTTTTCCCCTCGCACCCCCTGGGCGAGCTCTGGCATTGCCCAAATTCCCTGGAAGAGGCCGGGAAGCGCCTGGGAGCTCCTGGCTCCTTCCCAAGGGGAGGCTGCCCTGGAGCCTGGGGCAGTTCCAGGGATGCATAGCTGGAATTCCAGGCTGGCAGGGCAGGATCCGTGCCAGGACAGGTTATGCAAACACGGAACAGGCAGGGAGAGAGGGCTCGGGAAAGGAAAGGGGGAAAGGGGAAAGGCTGGAGAAGGGAAGGGGGAAAGGCTGGAAAAGGGAAAGGGGAAGAGCCTGGAAAAGGAGAAAAGGCTGGAAAAGGGAAAGGGGAAGAGGCTGGGAAAGGAAAAGGGGAAGAGGCTGGGAAAGGAAAAGGGGAAGAGGCTGGGAAAGGGGAAAAGGCTGGAGAAGGGAAAGGGGAAAGAGGCTGGAGAAGGAAAAGGGGAAGAGGCTGGGAAAGGGGAAAAGGCTGGAAAAGGGAAAAGGGAAGAGGCTGGAGAAGCAGCTGTGTCTCCCTCACACTTTTAAGGGTTCCCAAATCCAGGGATGCTGGGCAGAGAGCAACTGGACAGTCCAGGGATCCCAGGCAAACCCTGACCAGTCCACGGCTACTGGACAGGGAGAAACTGGTCAGACTGGGGCTACTGGG
>VZTA01011663.1:0-11190 GCA_013398855.1 Mohoua ochrocephala
AAGTTAGAACCTAAGGCATCAGAGAGACCTCATCAGCAGGGTTGGGGGGCATCAGCAGGGTTGGGGGGCATCAGCAGGGTTGGGTGGCCGTTCGTGGCCTGGCACAGGGCCTGGGAGTGCCACGTGCTGCGGGATGTGGGGAGCGATGACGTTTGGTGACGCTTCCCGTCACCGCCTTGGCTTCAGTTTGGGACACGTGCTGGGGAGTGGGGTAAGGAGCTCGCGCTGCCTCTGCCCACACCAGCTCTGACTGTAACCAGGAAAAGGAATTTATATATTTAGAGATGATGATTTAGACTTTAAAATCCTGGGGATGGTGACTGTGACACAGCTGACGATTCCTGTGTGATGTAGGATCAAAAATGGGATTTTGGAGCTAATTTTTCCCCCTGGCATGGGAGGATCCAACTGCAGCTTCGTCCCCTTCGCCGTGACAGTGACGTGCACAGTCCCAGTGATGCGGGAGCGCTCCAAAACCAGGTGGCAATGAAGATCCTGAGGTTCTCAGCGTCCAGAAATCCTGTTCCTTCCATCTCCTGACAGCCCTTGCTGCTCCCCTCCTGCCTGCTGAGCATCCATCCAGGAAAACCAAAGCTGTGGAGGGGGGCAGGACTGGCAGTGCTGCTCTGCCTTTAATGCCTTTTGATTTTCCTTCTCTCGCAGATCAAACCTGTGCGTCAGAGGGGGCCTGGCTGGAGCCTGAACCGCTGCTGGCTCAGGCTGCGAGGGGAGCGGTGTCTGAGCAGAATTGCATTAAAAGCTGGCTTTTAAAAAGGAGCCACGCATCTTTCCAGCCAGGGCACGCTGCCAGGGCTCAGCAGAGGAGCTGTCCCTGCCTGCAAGGAGCTCGAGCAGTGTCTCACTTACAGGACTTCGCTCCACGGGCGGCAGCGTTGGCAGCCAGGAAGGAATTCAATAAACAGCTCTGTCCTTCTGGAGAAGCTCTGAGGCTGAAACAGGAGCACAGAGCTGGTTACGCACAGCAGCCAGCGCAGGCCCTGACGGTCTCAAGAAAATGTGCCCCTGACCTTTGCTGAGGTTGTTGCATCCTCCCCAGAGAGCTCTGTGCAAAGCCCTGGGCGGCTCAGGAGCCAGGCAAATGGCACAGGGGACAGAGCCACTGTCCCCTGCTCGTGGGGCAGTGGAGATGGGCAGGTACTGCCCAAATGTCCGAGGGCAGCAGGGGGAGAAAGAGCTGAGCTTCCCCCAAGCTGTATCACTTGGCCCTGTCAGCCAAGGCTGGGCTCCTGGATCAGAGAATCCTGGAATGGGTTGGGTTGGGATAAACCTTAAAGCCCACCCAGTGCCACCCCTGCCATGGGCAGGGACACCTTCCACTGTCCCAGGTTGCTCCAAGCCCCGTCCAGCCTGGCCTGAGATGTTTCCCGGGATGGAGCACCACACGATACCCAAGTTTAAGGGGATTAGAGATCTCCGTGGCAGGGAAATGCCCAGAATCAGTCAGGTGTATCCACAGCAGCTCTGCAGCTCCTTTGTGCCTCTGCAGAGGAGATCTCATGGGGCAGCTGAAGGGTTTGGTTGTGTCCCCTTGCAGGAGTGAGAGCGCAGAGGGAATGACCCAAGGAATGAACTTCCTGCTTTCTCTTTTTCTTCTCTCTTCGTGTCTTGCTGGGATTTTCTATTATCACTGAGTCAGGAGCGGGTTTATGTGCTGGGAGCGTGATTGATTTCCAGCTTGCACCTTGCAGTGGTCTGAAAGCAAGCCACGCTGGCTCTTGGGTTTCTTGAAACTCCTGAAAGCAAAAAGAAAAAAAAAATATTGAGCTTGGCACAAAATACCCCGGCAGCTTTCTGCAGAAAAGCCATGCTGGGGTTTCACTGGGAGAATCCCAGAAGGAAACAACGAGATTTCGAACCTTGCCTTTATCAGGAGCTGTGGTTTCACAGCGTTTGGGGTTATGCCAAGGGACAGGTTGTGGTGTGCTCATTCAGTCTTTTGTTCTGATCCCATAACAAAGCCCCACAATGCCAATTTAAACACTTTGGATTGACTGCTGGGGTGGAGGAAGGAAATACCATGTCCTAAAGCTTACAGACCTATGAGCCTCAATAATTTGCAAGGTTTGATAGGCTTAAGAGCAAGTTTTATGTTGTTCCATATGATTTTGGGGGGAAACCAAAGGAGAGCAGCATCGAGGTTCAATGGAGTGTTCCTCCAACAAGGCAGGCAGGAGGGAAGAGGCGATACTGTCGCTGGTACTGCTGCTGATTTAGTCTCAGAAAACACAAATTTTATGGATGCTGGGAGGTTTCATTGTGGTTCTTAATGATTCATTTGACCTCTGATAGCTGCCAGTGAACCCAGCCCAGGAGCAGAGCCTCTGCCTGGGTGCTCAGCAGACAGAGCAGGAGACAGAAATGTCAATTGCCACTTGTGCCGTTCAACCTGATTCCTCCAAACCTGAAGTGGGAATGTCTCGAATGGATCTAAATCTCCACCTGTGCTTTCTGCATGCAAATCGCAGGTGTGCTGTGTTGTGTTCAACTGCATCCTGAAGAGCTGGGAGAAATGAACTCCAAGAAGTGAGAGGCAAACGGGAGGGTTTGAATGTTTAGGAAATACCTTTATGTGTGTCTGAGGGATGGGCAAAGCCCTTGGGCCCAGTGCTGGGGTGGCGATGTCTCAGTGACTCCTGCCTTGGTGCCATCACCAGGGGAGGGGCAGGTTGGATATTGGGAACATTTCTTGCCAAAAAGGGCTGTCCAGCCCTGGCAGAGGTGGAGTTCCAGTCCCTGGAGGGATTTAAAGCCGTGTGGATGTGGCACTTGGGGACGTGGGGCAGTGGTGGCCTTGGCAGTGCTGGGGAATGGTTGGACTCAATCTTAGAGAGCTTTTCCAACCCAAACTATTCCATGATCCTGTGGTTCTTCAGTTCCAAAGCAGTTTGTGATCGCTCACCTGGTCAAAACCTCTCTTTTCGAGGGATGTGAGAAAGGTGAGCATAGGAGGGACTGACCAGGCCCAACGGGAGATCACCCAGGCCTCAAACAACTCATGATTTTAAAAAATTGACTCAATAATTCACCAAAGTCTACCCAGAGAGTCTAAGGCTGAACCTGGAAACCCTGAGCTTTAATCACCAGCCTGTTCTGGCCCCTCACCTTCCACAAAAAGTGTTGTTTGAAGGTTAATTTGGGATTAAAACGGAGCTGGACTAAATGCAGACACAATGGGAGCTGAGCTGAGCTGTGCTCAGGCAGAATCCACCCCAAAGTGCTTTTCTTTGCAGCAGGAACACGGCCTAATCCTCTTATCCTTGGAGTTGGAGGTCCAGGATGAGTGGGAACGGGAGGTTCCATTCGAGGAGAGGATTTGCTCTCTGAATAAGAGGACTCAGGCTGAATATGCAAATAATCCACTGTTCTCCTGGTGGCTTTAGAAAGGGATTGCTCGCTGCAGGCTTTAAATGAGGCAAATTCCAACCTCATCTCCACAGCCCTCGTGGGCCTGGACTTGGAAAAGCAGCTTCACCAGCACCCACAAACACTTCTTTGTAAAAAGAATTCGTTTAAGAGTCGTTGGATTTTGTCAGCCACGACACGATCAGCACCACCATGAGGGGAAATGGCCAACCACAACCCGAGATCACATCAGGAATTTTTGTTTAAAACTCTGAAAGGCTCTCCCCATGCCACTGGATTTCTTCCCACAGCTGTCTGTCTCCTGGAATGAAATGCAGTGAAACGGGAGACTGAATCACAGCGTCGTGGAATCATTATGGTGGGAAAGGACCTTTCAGATCGTCAAAATGATCCGAAATATTGCAGTGAAATTTGACATCGTTTAGAGCAGCTCAGGTCTCCCCGAAGACTCACACAAAGGTCCCTTCTGGAGCTCTTGTACATTGATTTTTTCTGTGTAAACACCAAAGGAAATGCAACATTCGGGGTTTCTGACTCACTGTGTGCTTGTCTGACACTCTGTGGCTGTCAAAAAATGATTCTCGGCGCTTTCTTTAGAATCCTGGAATCATTAAGGTTGGAAAAGCTCTCGGATCAGCGAGTCCATCCATTAACCCAGCCCATTTCCGTGGATGTGGGGCTCATTCTCAGAAAAAATAAATGGAATTTAATGTTTAATGTCCAACATTCCCTGACCTCGTGGGGTTCAGCGCTTTCACACCCCTCTGGATAAATAAACCACAGGATCCCCAAAAATGTCGCACCATTAAATTTGTCGCAGCAACAAATGATGCTTTCGGACGTGAAACATTTGCTGTGTTTCTGGAGATCAACAGAGTTTATTAATCCTGCAGAAGTTTGCATTGACTGAACTGAACGTGGGCCGAGCTACGGCTGCACAGTAGAAATTAATGGCCAAAGAATTTTAATTGTAAGAAAAAAAAATTAATTCGATGTATTAAGAACTAAGCACATAAAAAAAAATAATGGTGGGGGGAGAAAAAAATTTTTAAAACCTCATATATTTTTCTCTGTATTGTGGCTGCTTTGAGTGTAATAAGAGTCTTTGAGGAACTTTCTACTTAAAATGCACTTTTCATGTTTCTCCCTCGCTGCCGGGCTTTGCGAGGTCTCCACCTCATCTATTGGAAGTGGTAACAAACTCTTGAGATGTATCTTTGAAATCCTCGGACCTCTGACCAGATTTGCAGTGATGACACGGAGGTAACAATAAAACCACTTGAGAGACATTTAATGGGACACTTTAAATGAAATCCCCGGGGTTGGTAATGGCAGCTGAGCGTGTTCTTGCCATTTTCCCATTTAACAAGAAGAAAAGGCCAAACAAGGAGCAATTAGTCAGAATAAAATCAGCTTTGATGACATTTTCCCTCCTGAACTCTGGTATAAAATGGTCACCTGAGGAAGAACTGAAAGGATGTGTGAGGAATTTGGTAGTAGAGCTGCATGTTCATGCACACAGTGCTGGGTAAAAAATGAGCAGGTAAAGCCACCGCGGGGTAATCGGTGCAGGGGTTGCTCTCTGCTCATATTTTGCTTGATTTTGGTCCAAAATTTTCATTAATCTCAGCTTTTCTTTGAAGTCTATGCAGGTTTAACTTGGTTTTCATCCTGTGGATCTCCGTGACGTTGGTGTGCTCGGGTTACCCAGTCAGCCCTTCCATGGTAAGTCCCATTCCCTATTTCCTCCCAGATCTGTTCCACTCCTCTTCAATTACTCCTTTATTTAAATTAATGTCGTTTGTTTGATGGCTTCTTTGCTGTTGTGCTTTTGTTTTTTCTATAAAACGAAGAACTTTCTTGTATTAAAGCTATTGGTTAAACATTATTACCTAATTTTCCTGGAGCATAGCCTAATTTTTTCCTGGAGCTATTAATAAAATATGCAAGCCTCTGAAATAATCATGGGAGCAACCCAGTGCATATTTAATGTGGAGTGTGGGGAGCTGAAATCCTGGATGGAAGAGAGAAAAAACACAAATCCCCTCTCCATTTAATCTGCATTCCTTGCATAGCTCAAATAGGTGCAATTAGGTGTATATATGTATTAATTTCACTTATTGCCAGCTAGTTTGTAAATTAATTAACTTATTTATAATCAACCTGTTTATTTAGACACAGCTGGGTCTGAGTAGCCACATTTCCTAATGGAGGGATTCTCTTCGTGGCAATGGTATCACGGTTAAAAGGAGTTTAATTGCTTCAACAAATGTCAAAATAAAAGTCATTTGTTCAGTAAATCCAGTGAAATAGCAGCTAAAAATCCAAACTAGGGATTTCTCTGTGCCTGGTTTTTGGATTTTTGGGGTTTTTTATCTTGCAAAAAAGTGGGGTTTTTTGTTAGGGAGAAAGTTCAGTCTGGGAAACCCCTTGTCAGTGGCAGAAGGTGTTGGATGCAGAAAAAGTCATTAAACAGGCAAAAAAATTGAAGTAATAACCAGTGTTAAATAAGAGCAATAAAACATGGAATTAAAACAAATCCTAATGAATTTAATGGCGATTTTACCAGCAATTCCAGGTGTTAATCCTACGGCTTCGCATGGAATTTTTAGAGATGGCAGAATATTGCTTTTCGATGGAAAATCAGCTGGGAAATCAGGATATGATGAAAGATGCACAGAGCAACCATAGGCATGCCAGGAATGGTTTTATTTTATAATTCATCACTAATTACATGCAGTTTATTTTAAGAGCTGTTGAAACATGTCAAAGTTTTTACTTAGCTGGCATTTTTAGCCCACAAAGTGGAAGTAAAAGGAATGTGTGCAAAAACCTGGATTTTTATCCAGACTGTTTAAAATTCCCATTATTATTTTGTCTTCATTAAACTTATAACTGCTTCCAGAATTAGTCATAACTGCTGGAAAGCCTCCTCCAAATTTCAGCTTTACAGGTATTTTTGTTTCCTCTTACCTGTAATTTAAGCTGCAGAAGTTCACACAGGTTGTAACAAGCTGGTATTTCATTTTTCCCTGAAAAAAATCTCATTTTCCAGCAATAAACACCCGTGTTGTTCCAAGGAAACTGTGTCACAGCTGGTCAGCATCACAGAAAACAATTCATATCATACCCTAAACATAATTGTATCAGTATTTTAGACCAGAAACGTATCAAAAACGATGAAAAAACCTGATTTTGAACACGATAAATCCTTAGGAAATAACAGCTCATCCTTCTCATTCGAAGCACAAATTGCTTTTGTGTTTCCACTTCGCTTCGTATCCCGAACAAGTCCTGGCAAATCCACAAATCCAGAACTTTACCTTCTCTTATCTCTTTTTTTTTTTTCCCTTTCCCTCGNCTTCTCATTCGAAGCACAAATTGCTTTTGTGTTTCCACTTCGCTTCGTATCCCGAACAAGTCCTGGAAAATCCACCAAACCAGAATTTTTCCTTCTTTTTTCTCTTTTTTTTTTTTTTTCCCTTTCCCTCGTTTGTTTGTTTGCCTTTCATTTCCAGAGCAACAATCCTTTTTATCTGACCTGCCAGCTGTACGGGAAATCGGATCTGTGCCTGCTGCTGCTGAGCAGCTGCCTCTCCAAGGTGGGCAGGGATGAGGAGCTGGCTCTCGGGAAGCCTCTCCCGGAGTCCCCTCTCCACAAAAGGTCCTTCCGCAACGGCGTCGGAGCGGGGATTAAAAAAACTTCCTTCCGAAGGGCAAAGTCCTGAGCAAGTGTCCCAAAGCCCGGCCCAGATTTTGACATCTGATGTTTCAATCGTCGCTTCGAGTCCCTTTGATGCTTTTCTCTGACAAAGCCACCTCCGACGAAGTCCCCAGAGCGTCGCCAGATGGAGATTTCCAAGCGCCGCGAGCCGAGCGGAGCAGATGGGAGCGCTCGGGAAGGGCTTTGTTCCCCAAGTTACAGCAACATAAAGTTTTGTCTCGAAATGAATGTTTTCACTCGCTTAATTCCCCTCCTTAGTCAGGCTACAGGTTTAATCAAGTTGCTTTTGGATTAATAGGAAGGTAATCCCGTGCTTGGAGGAGATGTGTGCACGCAGCCTGGCGGGAGGACGGAGGATACGATTCCCAAAATCCCTCCTCTCTGCCAGGCACGAGGCATTCCTGTGCTTTCCCATCCCAAATCACATTCACTTGAAGACAACTGGTAATTGTAACACAGATTGAAAGTGCATTTCATTTCAGCTTTCCAAAGATATGAAGGGCCACTGGTGAAAGGCAGAATCGGGCCCTACTTGTAACTTCCACTGGCTTTTTAATAAAGTTATTTAAAATGACTTTGGCAGGAAATAATCTCCGGAGATGTCTCATCTCATATCCAGAAGAATCCTGGGAAATCACTCTAAGGCAGGGTATCAACACCACTCCCTGTGCCTCAATTAATTGACTTAGGTAGGCAACCCCCAGCTGATGAAATGTGCCAAATCTGGGATTTTGTTTTAATTTCCTGTTAGGAAAAAAAGAAGGAAAAAGTCATTTGATGCGAAATATGCAGATGTGGTGTGGAGGAAAGGTCACCTGCTGAGTTACACACGCGCGAGTTCCGCTTGTGGCTGTGTCCCCCGAGTGTGGTGTGAGCTGTGCCCTCGGCTTGAAAATGTGCCAGAGTGTCCCTGCAACACCTCTTGCAGTCTGAGCCACCATGTTAATGATAATAAATCACTCTGTGGATGTTTTCTAATATTTCCCTGTTAAATATCATAACTCAGGAGATCGTCGTTAACCCTACAATGAGGTGGTTTGGTGTCATCACCTCTGCGATGCTCCCCCTGAGCCCCTGGGGGAAAGCGAGCCCAGCACGGAGCTGTGCTGGTGGGCCAGAGGGTTCTTCTGGATCATTTCTGGCTGATCCAAGGAGATCAAACACATTCCTGCCTCTGTTTGTCTGGGCTGAAGAGTTTAACACATCCTGGGGTTTAAAGCTGCTCAAGCACTTGAGTTCCTTTGGGATAGTGCTGGTCTCAAGGTTGCTGAGTCGGGTGGGAGCCAGGGAATCCAGGAACCATGGAACCCAGGAGTCATGGAATCCTAGGAACCATGGGATCCTAGGAACCATGGAAACCCAGGAACTATGGAATCCTAGGAACCATGGGATCCTAGGAACCATGGAAACCCAGGAACTGTGGAATCCTAGGAACCATGGGATCCTAGGAACCATGGAAACCCAGGAACTGTGGGATCCTAGGAACCATGGAAACCCAGGAACCCTGGGATCCTAGGAACCATGGAACCCAGGAACCATGGGATCCTAGGAACCATGGGATCCTAGGAACCGTGGAACCCAAGATCAATAGAATCCTAGGAACCATGGAATCCTATGAACCCTGGGATCCTAGGAACCATGGAACCCAGGAACTATGGAATCCTAGGAACCCTGGGATCCTAGGAACCATGGAACCCAGGAACTATGGAACACAGGAATCATGGGATCCTAGGAACCATGGGATCCTAGGAACCATGAAAAGTGCCCAAGGAATGTGCTGGGTATTTATCATCCTTGGGTGCTGTCAGATGGCAGCAAGCCCACGATGGCACTGTGGTGACACTGCAGCCGCCCATTGCCCTTTGTCACTCCCGGCTGCTGGGATTTCAGCCATGGCACATCCTGCAAATGCAATTTTCCATCCCAAACACTCTCCAGCTCTCTCCAGGACGCCCCAAGGAGCAGAACTTCACTGCCTGTGGCCATGTAAAAGTGAAGGGCTGGCAACGACTCCTGGCTGGTGGCAGAAGCAAACCCAGGTCCTGAGTGCCTGGAGTGTCCAGAGCTGTGGCTGCCCCTGGGTCCCTGGAAGTGTCCAAGGCCAGGTTGAACAGGGCTTGGAGCAGCCTGGGACAGTGGGAGGTGTCCCTGCCCATGGCAGGGGTGGAATGAGATGTTTTTTAAGGTCCCTCCAACCCAAACCAGTCCGTGATCCTATGATTCCATGATTCCATGAGTCCGTTCTGCATCTGTGCACGGCTGTGGGGATGGAGGTGTTTTGTCCCAGTGCAGGGGCCTGCTGTGGCTCTGTTCTGCTCATATCCCCACCCAAATTCTCTTTCAGGAAAGCAAAAAACCCAAACGAATTCAGATTTACCTTTGTTTGGGCGTTCAGGTCCGTTTTTGTTAACATTTTCCTACACAATCAAACACATTCCTGCCTTGGTTAACCTGGAATGCGCAAGGTTGTCTTTGAGCCAACAGAACTCTGCATGGAGCTTGGAAAATCAGGCTCTTCCCCTTCATTTATTGTGCAGGAATGGGAGTAACTCATTCAGGGTTTTGGCATTTGCCTCTGAGCGGGGCACGTTCCAGAGGGATGCAGAGCTGGCGTCCTGCTCCCACAGACCTTCATCCCCTTTTATTGAAAATAAAGGATGCAAGAAAAATTGGCTGCTGGACAAATCCCATTCTTTATGATTTAGCCATTCCCTGACAGGCCACTCCAGCTGGAGGGATCCAGCATGGACAAAACAATGGCATGAGGAGGCCACCAAGAGCCATAAGTCACCTAAATCACCTAAATCCAGAGCGAGCCTGGAAAATGCAGATTATCCAGCTGCCTTTCAGGAGCTGTGTCCCTGCAGGGCTGATGTCACCATCGCCACCCACGGAAAACTCACCCTGGAACGCTGAACTCATCTCTGAACTCTAAAGGTGGCTTTATTTTGGAGAGAACAGAGAGTGACCTCAGTGCTCCCTGTCAGGAAATAAGGATCCGAGGGTGCCGTTGCTGGGCACATTCATTTTTATGCTGACAGGAACTGGAAACGTGGCAGAAAATGTCTTTTTTCAGTAAAAAGAGGAGAACAGGAACAACCACAGGAATGCCATCCTGCAGCGTAATTAATGTGCTGCCATTAATTTTATTTCTTTCTGGAGAGCAGAGATTCATGGTGCTGTGAGGAGACATTTGGGTGGATTTACTATTTTTCCTGGCTAGCCTAACAGAAAGAGAGAAGATGGAAGATTTCAGAGGGTGGGAAGGGCCATGCTGTGTCTGGGGATTGAGGAGCGAGTTGGGAAGTCGGGAATGCTCTGGCCAGGGTTGGCCTTTGGGAGTAATTCACTCTGGGACTTCAGACAAATAATTTCTACTCAATTTGCCCATCTGAAAAATAAGAAACTGCCTTCACTGAGCCATCTTGAGTGAGCAGTGTCATGACTGATGGATTTGGGAAGAATTTTGGGGCAGAAAAGGGGTGGTTTCCATAGCTGGAGAGGCTGAGGGAGAGGACATGCAGAATCCCTGAATCCAGAAGGATTTTTTTTTCCTTGCTTTGCTCTAACTTGTATCTACGTCTGGAGGCTTTAGACATAAATTTCCACTGATGATTCCCTGGTTTTGGGCTGTGAGAACCATCCCTGAACTCAACAACCACTGTTTGGAGCAGCCAAACTTGAGTTGGCCAGTTTTGATTCTAGGTCAAACTAGAAACCAGATTTCACTGGATTTACTGAATAAATGACTTTTATTTTGACATTTATTGAAGCAATTAAACTCCTTTTAACCGTGACATCACTGCCATGAAGAGAATCCCTCCATTAGGAAATGTGGCTACTCAGATCCAGCTGCTTCTAAATAAATTGGTTGATTATAAATAAGTTAATTAATTTATAAACCAGCCTGTCCTGAGCCCTGGGGTTGGGCTGATGCTACCCTGAGCTTGTGGGAGCTGTGTCTCCATCCCATCGTATCCCATCGCATCCCATCGCATCCCATCGCATCCCATCGCATCCCATCGCATCCCATCGCATCCCATCCCATCCCATCCCATCCCATCCCATCCCATCCCATCCCA
>VZTA01011663.1:11344-44060 GCA_013398855.1 Mohoua ochrocephala
TCCCATCCCATCCCATCCCCATCCCATCCCAATCCCATCCCATCCCATCCCATCCCATCCCCACACCTGGAATGGCACTTTCCAAGGAGCAGGACGTGTCACCTGCTGCTCCTCTGCTCCCTACAAACCATCTGTGCCTTCGAAGGAGCTTTGGGGTCACCACTGGTGACCCTGAAAGGAACAAATCCCATAAAACACCAAGGAGAGAAATCCGCCCAAAGACAAGAAGAGGAATTAACACTTTTCTTCTTCTTCACAGGTTATTGGCAAGGAAGGCAATTAAATAGCCTGATGTAATAGCATCTAATTAACTCACAAGGCTGAAAGTTCCTCGTTGTAATGACATCCCAATACTCGGGTTTCTGATTGCCCAGCACATATTAAAGTATGGATATCGCATTTTGGGTTCCCTAATTTGCTATTATTTGCCTGTGCATGGTAATTTACTCCCCGAAAATACCGAGAGGAAGAAAGGGAGGAATCTCTCGCTGCTTTTAACTCTGGGTGTAATTTTGACCTTAAGAAAGAACAAGACAGATATGAGTGAGTATATTAGATGTTATTATTACCGTAATAAAACAGAGATAAAAATCGTAGTGCAGAAAGGCTCTAAGACAACTATTAACCATTTGTCACATAAAGAAAAATCAAAATTTAACTTATCGGGGAGTCTGGCACTTTAAAGATTCCTCATGAAAAATTGCTTCTAACCGTGGAGCGTTTATGCAGAATGTCATTGATGAGCTGTCTGCTTAAATGTTGAAAGAGTTCGGGGAAAGATTGAAAAAAATGCCAAAGACACGCCTTTTATCAGTCTGACAGAATGTTTCACGATATTTAAATTCCTTTTTGAGACTGAAGCAGCACGGCAGGGCTTTTTTTCTTTAAGGAGACAAGCTGAGCTCACTGCCCTGCCCCAATGGGCCGTGGCTGGTGAGAACAGCCAGAGTGAGGATGGACTTTTTGACTGAAAAAATGGCACAGCTGAACGTCAAACATCGCTCTGGGGTTGGGGTACAGAGCAGTTTCTGGGGTTAGGGCAATTTTTCTGTGTTTGTGGTGAAAGACAGACTTTTTCTTCTAATTCCTTCACTGATTTGAAGTCAGTGGGTTGATTATGCTGGAAATGAAGCCAATCTTTAAAAGCTTGATCAGCTGAGACCCATCTTTCTGACTTGTTCAGTGTGACCCTTCCAGAAGCCATGGAAGGGCTCGATGTGACAAGAAATGAGCTGTGGAGAGCTGCTCTCCAGGCATCACCCCCAGATTCCATCCACAGCTCCCTGAGGGCAACAGGCGGCGACGGAATCTTCCACGGGTTTTGCCTCAGATGTTCGGCACATTCAGGGCTGGAATATTTTGTGTTCACTCCTTGTGGCCGGGTCAAAGGAACCTGGTGAGTCTCTATGGCAACCCCGGAGCACCTCACAGAGCTCTGAGCACTCAGAGACTCCTCTGCCCACGGAGCTTCCTCACGGATTTCTGTGCTCTGTGCCCGAGGGCTCCCCTAACCCCCGGACCTTAACTGGGCTTTCCAAACCGCAGCCAAATTCCAGAGCTGGGAGCTCCACACGGAGCCCAGGCTGTGGTGATTGGCTCTGTGGCTTCATTAGCATCTTAATTAGCAGCATGACACTTGGCTGCAGAGAAGGTCTGTGAGGATGCTGTGGAAATTTATTGTTCAGCTCGGTGAAGTCAGCATCATTCCAGAGTCATTTCGGTCCCCCCAGCTCTGCTTTGCTTTTTTAATAACTAAAAATTACACCCTCAGTAGATGATGGTTATCACATTGCAGAGGGGTCAGGTTTTTATTTTATTTTCAAGGAAAAATCATCAATTAATTGGAAAGAACAAATGGGTCTCAACTCAAAGGAGGAGAGAAGAATATGTATGAGTAAAAATGGGGGGAAAAATTATTCCCATTTAATGGAATTTGAGCTTTTTTTCACTAATTTATTGATAATCCTCTGCAGTGCTGTTTTAGGATATTTTTATAGTAAATCAATAGCCAAGGTCATGATATATTCTCATATATTTCATATATTTTGGTAGGAGCCATCTCCTTTGATAAGAGCCATGTCCTTTGATAGGAGCCATCTCCTTTCAGCCCATAAATTTTGCTGTCTTCATTTTTGAGTGCCACTGCTTCTCCCTGATGAATGATTCCCTTGAAGCCACCGAGTGGTAGTTGTGGTGGCCTTCCCCACTCCCTGGAAATGTGTCAGAGATATCAAATCCTCTCAGTTCGAAGTTTTAAAGGGTTCTGCTACACTCATACATATTTTGGATTAAAGGATCTCTCTCCCTGGACTGGGGGGCCTTTGGGTTCCCCTGTTAGGACAAGGGATGTGTTCGACCCCGCTGGTATTTCTGCTTTTTCGTTTCAGCCAGGTCTGCAAATGATTCCTCCTTTCTGGCACTGTGGGTCCTGTCAGCTTCATGGAGGATGGGAGCAAGAGCAGTCACAGGGATATTTTCTGCTTCTCAGTGGCAAAGTGCGTCCTGTGAAATGCCATTCATTTGTCCGTTTTAAATTCATTTCTACGTGCAAAATATGGCAAAAAATGAGGGTTGCGTGAGGCACCGCGGCACGTCAGGATTGATGGGAAGTCATTCTCCTAATTAGGCAGCAGTTGGGGCTGGCTGGAGTGTCCCTAATGTGAGGAGCTGTGGGGAAATCAAAGGAAAAAGCTGCTGGACTGCTCGTTACTGACTCAGTGTCGTGTTTGGGATCAGAAATCCTGCTGGGAGTGGGCCAACCCTGAGCGCTGGGTTCATCTTCTCTGGGATTGCCTGTCCTTGAGATTTGCAAGACTATTACAGATCCTTTTTTTTTAAAATATCTTTCAATAAAATAGCCCAATTGCAAGGAAAAACCCCAAAACCGTTACTTAATACAATATTTGTATTCTCTTATATAGAATCATGGAATGGTTTGGGTTGGAAGGGACCTTCCTGATCATCCACTCTCACCCTTTTCCATGGGCAGGGACACCTTCACTATCCCAGGCTGCTCCAACCTGGCCTTGGACACTTCCAGGGACACAGGGGCAGCCCCAGCTGCTCTGGCAATCAGGGGCTCCCCACCCTCACGTTAATTTAAAAAGGAGATTCCTTCCTCAGAGCCACTTGAGGCAATGCAGGAGAGCTGACTGGAGGAGGTTGTGGAGTGATTTAAGGCCCAATCCTGATCGCTGAGCATAATTAATGATGTTAACTGCTCCTGGTGATTAATTTATACAGCCTTAAAGGAAAGAAGATCATTGCCCTATGTGGGTGGAATGAGGCTATGAACAGATAACTCTGAACCCAAAAAACCCCGGTCTTTTCCCACTTGCAAAGGTGGGGTGGTTTTGCATTTTCTTTACCTTTCTGCAAATATTAATGATGATGGCACTGGGTTTCTCATGGAATATCCCGTGCAGGAAGGGATCCACAGGGATCATGGAAGCCCAGCTCCTGGAAGAAGCCTCCTCAAGGACACTCCTGCCTGCCAGGAACTGGGCAAGCCCCTGTCCGAGCACGAGCTCCACATCAAACCCACGCAGCTCAAGGAGACCACTACAGCACCTTGAACTGCCCAAATGGTTTCTCTATTTTTGTATCGAGCTGACATCTTCCTAAATTTCTACCCCCTAAATTTCCTGAATTTCCTGCTTTCAGTGCCTGGGTGCCTGTGCTGCACTTTTGGAACTCCTCACAGGGCCCTTTTGCAGAGTTAGGCAGAAGCCGTGTGAGGATGAGCTCTCCAGGACCCGTTTGCTCCTTTGCATGTCGAGCGTGGTGCCAATTTGCATATTTTGGTACTTGAACTTTACAAATCACTCCTTATGATCAACAAATAAGGTGTCATTTACATGCTTGTGTTCAGGAAATGAGTTGCATTTATCTTCCCTGCGTTCTCAGGATGAATTCAGGTGTTTTGGCACAGCGCGCTCGCCTCGCCTGCCTCGTGCTGTTCACCTGTCAAAGGCTGTACCTCTGAGCCTGTAACTGCTTAATTAATGAGATTATAGATGCTGTAGCCTTAAAAACTGGATTGTTTGGTCACTGGCCTAAGCTGGATGTTTTTCAAAGGCATATTCCATAATTTAGCTTTTTATTTATGTAAAATACCTCGTATTTGAGATTAATTTAGTCGTACTGCATTTAAAAAAAAAACAGTATAATTTTTAAGAGTCTGATGGCTGAAGACAGTTTCACTTGACAAATTAATTCCACAGTGTTTAGCGGAGCTAGTGAGGGAATATATCAGGTGGTTGTTCAGGAATGATTATTAATAAATGAGGGTGGGGAGGCCCTGGCACAGGTCACTGCTGGTCATACTGATGCCTTAGGTTTTAACTTTTCTATGTTTCAACCCCTGCCCTGCCTGGTGTGTGACTCTGCAGTTCCTTGTGCCCTGGGAGCTGCTGTTCTCTCCTGCTGCTCACACACAACAAACCTCTGCAGGTTCCCACTCCAAGGACACCGGGCCCCAAATGTGTCAACTCAAAGCCTCTCAAGGGGGGCAAACTCGGGGTAATTCCATCATGAACTGAGGTGATCATTGGAGAATGAACCCTGAGATGCAAATGAACCCAACTTATCAAAGTGGGAAGAACCCGTGAGCCAGGGTCCATCTGGGGTGGAGCCTCTGGACTGCCCAGGGTGAGCCTTTGAAGGCCTTCAAATAAATCCCTCCTTTTATTCTCTTTATTCTTGTTTGGTCTCTGTGTTTTAGGTGCCCACTTAAGGCATCAATACAAATGAGTGTCAATAGTTCTGTGTTATATTTTTTTGGTGACTGCAGCCCAGTTGTGCATTTTCCTCAGTTCCATGTTGAATAAACAGAAGCAGCCCTGGTCAGCAGGAGCAGGGAGGTTGGTGCCTGTTCCTGACTGATGGAACAAAGCCGGGAAGGGAAAGCAAACTCGGGCTCTGCCGGGGATCCTGCTCGGAGTTGCTGACAGCTCTCGTTTCTGAGAGTCACTTCCAAAAGTCTTGACCTTCAGGAAATGGGTCACGTTCCCTGTAAATAAAAAATGAATTTCACCTGCCAGTGGGGGAGAGAGGAGTGATTCTTTCTGAGCTGGTAATATTTTGATGCTGTGGAGCTGCAGCTGCACAAATCCAGGACCTATCCAGGCAGGAATGCTGCACGCCTGACATGGAGCCTTGCAGAAATTCAACTAAAAAATGGCACCATTTCTCCTTTTCCTACAGGAAACTCCCCCACATTCCCTGTGCCACCTTGGGCAGGATTCTGACTGCTTCTGCTTCTGCACTTGGCTCTTACATCCAGAATGTTGAACTTGTCCTTTTTTCCTTCCGCTGTTCTGTTGATGGGATTTTCTGCACCCACTTGGAATTTGTGTGGCCTCCAGACAGACCAAATTAATTTGGTGTCTCAGCACTGCTGCAGGGAAAATCATAACTAATTATGGGAACAATGGGTAACCATGGGATGGCACCAGGGAGATTTCCAGAGGAGCGAGGAGGGGTTAAAACTGGATCCCGTATTTTAGGGGCGCGTTTTGTCCTGCCACTTCCACAAGAAAAAGTTCCTGGGGAGATAAAATCTGTGACTTCTGTACAACATTTTGCTTTTTCGTTCGTGATCACAAGCTGAGCTCCTTCGATGAGCTGTGGCTGGAGGTGGGGGAAGGGGTGATGTTTTCCCGGCGAGCCCGAAGTGGCTGCGGGTTCGCATTCCGTAATGATTTTTGTCAGAAAGATGAATGCCATCCTAAAAAAAGTTGGGAGCTCACAGCACCTCGGCTTTGATAGATGAACATTGCTGCTGTGGATGTTGGAATGGCATTCTGGATGCTCTGTGGGTTTATGGCTATGAGACATTCCTTGGGCTGATTCAGAAACGCTTTTCCCACACATTTTAAAGCAACTTTTGGTCTTTGACTGTTTTTCTTCCTTTTTTTTTTTAGGTTTTTTTTTTGGTTCGTCTGTGATTCCAAAAACGCTTCTGGAAGCGAACTGAAGAGATTGGAGGATTTTGGAGATACTCATCACACGAAATGAGTAGTCACCTTTTAGCCACCTCTAGTTTAATACCCTGCAATGTCAAGGAAGGGCTGCGCTGCATTAATTCCCACAAATTCCAGCTGGGAAATCACGGAGCCCTCACGGAGAACTCTTGGAAATAGTTAATGTGCGTGAGGTTTTACAGATTGCCCACCCTCCAGGCTGCACAGATACCATGAAAATGCCGTTTTTGAGGGAAGATTTCACGGAATTGTGGTAGTTTTAAAATAAAAATAGCAGCTTTTGTTTGGAGCATGTTGGTGCCCTCAGCCCCAGCCTGCCGAAGCGCTTTGCAACCAGAGCTGGTTAAAATACCTCGGAAAAAAAGCAGGAAAATGGGAGACTGCCCTCTAACGTCAACAAATTCAAGCAAAAGGGACTGGAAAGCAGCACAAGGAGATGGAGTGGGATAAGCATTTGCTCTGGATGAACAGAGCTTGGAGTAGAAAAGTAGAGGAACGTTTGAAATTTGGGGGTTTCAAAAGCATCAAATGCAGCCGAGATGCCAGGAAAGGCCTCAAATTCTGTTTGTTTTGCAAATCCCACCCCAGGTGAGGCCTCAGCCTTTTCCTTCCTGCCTTTTAGTGGGGTGAACGTTTAGTGGGATTAGATGATCCATTGTGACCCCGATGCCTTAGGTTTGAACTTTTCTATGTTTCAACCCCTGCCCTGCCTGGTGTGTGACTCTGCAGTTCCTTGTGCCCTGGGAGCTGCTGTTCTCTCCTGCTGCTCACACACAACAAACCTCTGCAGGTTCCACTCCAAGGACACCGGGCCCCAAATGTGTCAACTCAAAGCCTCTCAAGGGGGGCATACTCGGGGTAATTCCATCATGGACTGAGGTGATCACTGGAGAATGAACCCTGAGATGCAAATGAACCAAACTTATCAAAGGGTGAAGAACCCGTGAGCCAGGGTCCATCTGGGGTGGAGCCTCTGGACTGCCCAGGGTGAGCCTTTGAAGGCCTTCAAATAAATCCTCCTTTTATTCTCTTATTCCTGTCTGGTCTCTGTGTTTTAGGTGGCCACGTAAGGCATCAGTCCCTTCCATCCTCAGCTGTTCTGTGATCCTGTTTTCCATGGAAAGGTGGACTTTAAATACAGAATATTTCATGCCAGTTGCTAAAACACTCAGATTAAGTAAAAGAAACATGCCTTGGATCTGTTAACCACTTCCTATTGCAACCAAAGTGCTTTAAAAATATCAAAGATACCGCCCAAAAAAGGGAAAAGTCAATATTTGCAGTAATATCAAAGATCAGAGAACACGGGGAGCAGTCCCAGTGTGAGGTCCCGCTCTGTGATTTCTATACCACCAAATTTCTGGGATTTGTTTTCCCTCTCTGCCCAGCAGCAGATTTCTGTGGATTTCACATTTTTACGGTGTGGCCACCAATTCACAGCCTGGGTCCTGTGCTCCTTTTCCATGGAGAAGGGCTCGGGGGATGAACACGAAAGGTGTTCCCAGAACACTCCAGACTGCCTCGCTTAATTTTATGATCACTCAGGCAGCTCCCGGGAATATTCACAGGGGAAAGGACACCAAGGTGGATGCAAATCCAAACGTGATTGAAACATCAATCACGTATTCACGGAGAAATATTTACAGTGGCTTTTTTAACGTGACAAAGGGATAACGAAATGTGTGTCCTGGGGGGGGTTATCAGCGAATTTTATTCCAAACATTTGCGATTAATACAGAAATTGTGCCCTCATCAAGTATTGAAAAAGGCCAGGGATGAAACAAAACCCCAGAGGGGGTGAAATCAGGCCGGGCAGGACTTTTCTCCAAACAGTTTTCCATTGGAAAATGCCAGATCATAAAGAAGGAAGCGATCTGTGGAAATCGATCAATCCTGACAGAGTCACAGCGAGGAGCGTTCCCTGCCAGCTGTCAGGCTCCTGCTCCAGTCTCCTTCAGGAACACGTCCAGGATGTTCACCCATCCCATGTCCCGTGTCCTTCCCAGCTCCTGGAAGCCCCCAGGAGCTCCAGGGCCACTGAAATCCAGCATCGCCATGAGCTTTCTGCTGAGCTGTGTGACAGATTTCCTGGTGTGAAGTGACACGTGCGGGTGCGTTTGGTTCTTCCCATTTATCCATGGATGTTTTTAACCTCGGAATTGCCTGCACTGATTTCTGGTCTCCTGGACGAGAAAAGAGAAGCAAATCCAAGCTGAAAACTACGGCAAAACCTGGAGAAAAGCTCTCCCAGTCTCCCAAAGCACTGACTCTAAAAGACCAGCAGATTTATGGACGTTAGCAAGAGTTTATTCCTTGTTTTCCAGATAATCCAAAGCAAGCCGAGCGCTCCTGGTGCTGAAAGGAGCGACAAGTGCCAGCCTTGGAGAGCTGCCACCTCTGCTGGCCATTCCCAAACTGCACTGCAGGTACTCCCAGTGGGTCAGGAGGCTTTCCCAAAGCTCATTACATCCCCCACGGAGGCATTATCCCTGCAGCTCCTGCACCTGCTCTAATTTGGGTGGGATGGGGGATGCGGAGGGGGGAGCAGGAGCCGTCGGGATCCACAGTTATCGGCCCCGCTGGAGTTGCTGGAGGTTTTCCTGCAATAAAAGAAGAGTTTTATTCTTTTTTTCTCCTCTTAGCTGTAGCGTGGTGTGTTTGCAGCCCTCCAGGAGGTGTTCCCACACGCCTTGGCAGCAGTTTTGGGTACATCTGTGGAGGCTGGAGATGCCCGTGAGCAGATGGAGCTGCTGCAGATGGCCCGGCTGGCACATATGGGGAGGAGGGGTCGGCTCCTTGCGCTGGGAGTGGGATGTTGTTCCCAGTCAGAGGGGTCACAATGGCTTTCACTTATCACTCAGGATCCTTGTACCTGTGACTCCGGGCTGGAAAACTGTACTGTAAATATCACACGGCAAGGGCTCATTGCTGGCACCTTGGGAGGGAGGGGCTTGGGAGAGGCATTTCCAGTCTGGATGCTGCGAGTTGCTCCTGCTCGATGCTGATTAATTGTTATCTGTCGTTAATAAACACCACGAGGAGAGATGGAGATCCCCTCCACGCAGCTCTGGCCTGGTTTAAATTAAGATTCAGGAGAGGGATGGGAACGTGCCATTGCTGGATGTGTGGGAATATTGCCGTGCTCTCCCCTTCCAGAAGCAATTCCCGGCCTCTCTCCCCAAACACAAAACCCACCAGTGGGAAGAAACCAGGATTGAATCTGTCATGTTTTTATTCCGTTCCAACACCTCCGTTTGAAATCTAAACTAACTTGCAGAGGAAAGCAAGGAGCCCCCTAACAACAGAATTCCAGCAGCAGAAACAACAGCCAGGCTCCCAAGGGCAGTAAAACATTCCATGAGCCCCGAAAAAGAGAGGATTCTGCGGCAGAGGCTGAGGAGCTTTATATCGTGTATGGATTTCCTTCGAATTTTAATGCAGGAAAACGAGTAACAGGGAAGATTCTCCCAGTTTCATAGCAGAAGGATTCTCTGGAAACGGAGTGGGATGCCTTTTATCTTTTCCCAATGAAAACACTGCCACCAGCTGGTTAATGAACGGGTTTGAGCGGGGCTTTGCTCGGGAACAATTACACTGGGGGGTTTTAACCCACAGCTAAACTGGGAGTGGTGTTCGAGGTCGATATGTTTCCAGAACGGAAGGGAATTAATTATCTGTATGCTCCATTTCTTTTTCACACAGAGGTACGTGATAATAAAGCAATTAATGCTTTTTACCTTAAATATCTCGTTAAACAAAGTGGCCACTACATGAGGTCCTTTCATCACCTTCCACCTTCATGAGCTGTGTGACCATCCCAGACTCTGCTGCAGCTCAGACACCTCCAGGTTTGCAGCTGATTGTTTTTCAATTAACAGTGAAATTAATTGAATTGAGGCCTTTCAAATACATCAAAATGAATTTGTCTTTTCAGATGCATTGGTTTGTACCGATGTCCAGCGTTCTGCCGAGTCCCTGCTCACCGAGGCTGGAGCAAACCCCGACAGCTCTGGGCTGTGAGGGCAGCACAGGGTGCAGCTGTGGGACCTGGTGCCAAGATTTGGGGTGGTTCCAGCAACTCCTCACTCCTGATTTTGTTAAAACATCAGCAGTGGCAGTGCTGAAATTTCAACGGCCGTGGTGGGTTTGGAGATAATTCCTGTGCTCGGAATGATCGCTTCAGGTTTCCTGCAGCAGCGAGGAAAATGCAGCTCGGCTTTTTAAAGCTGATGGAACAATCACTGGGAAGAGAAATCTTGTAAATGGAGGGTGAGGCTCGGAGGCACAATTCCGTGCTCAGGAGGAGTTCCCAATTGATCCTGGGCTGGAGAGACAGGATTTATTGCAGTCTGAGGCTCTGGGAGTGCAGCAGTAGATGTGTTTCGTGTTGGAGTAAATCATTTCCCTTACAGGTGCTGATCTCCTCTGGCCCCAGACTCGGGTGCTGACTTTTTGCGTTTGTCATTCACTTGTTACATTTATTTGGGGTTTTTTTATCTCTCAGCAAGCTGAAGCCACGAGGAATTTCAGGACCCCTTCACCAAGCTTTGGCCTGAGGAGAGAATTTGCCCACCGAACCTGTGCCTGTGTTCTCACAGAATCCCTGAGGGTGGAAAAGCCCTCCAGGATCACCGAGTCCAAGCTGTGCCCGATGCCCACCCTGTCCCCAGCCCAGAGCACCGAGTGCCACCCCCAGGCCTTCCTTGGACACCTCCAGGGATGGGACTCTCCCGTTGTCCCTCTCCGGACGTGCTCCAGAGCTCTGTGGCTGTTCACAGCCTCTCTCCTGCACCATGGGCCAAGAATTCTCCCTGGGGTTTGCCACCAGACTCAGCTCAGGGCAAACCTAAACCATGTTTTTCCTCCTACCTTACCATTAATAGATTTAAAACAATTAAAGACATGGTTTTTTTTAAAATGATATAATTTTTTCAGTGATAAAATTTTAAGTGACTCCAAGTTTTCTACGAGCGGGTTTCCACCCAGCAGCCCACAAATCCTGCTCGAAGCTCTGTGTGGGGTGGGGCATTCTTCCCAAAACAACCTTCCGTGAGATGTGAGACCAAATTAATTGTTGTTTTCCCTTGGAAGCAAACATTTCTCTAATGATCCAATATCTCATTAGGGAGCACTAAAATACTGGTTTTTCTCGGGAGTGGTTTGCCTGGGGAGGACCTGGTTTGTCATGAGCTGACAGCAGGTGTTGGGCCTTAAAACATCCCAAAACTGAAACTGTATTGTCTGTGCACCTTCCACACCCTAAGAGTGTCCTACTCTCCATATCCACTGGAGTTCCTGAGTGGAATATTCATGGCTCAGTGACAACAAGAAACACATTTAAATCCATTGGTTTAATTGGCTGCGAAAATTTTCCTCTGGGAGGGAATTCGGGACATAAAACACTTTACAGCGCTGGTGCCGATTATGTCGGGTTCTCTCCCAGCAGCCCCGTTCATTTCAATGAAATGAAAAACACGGAAGAGCCAGAGGGGGGAAGAGGGAATCCAGCCCCCTGCCTGGCCAGGGATGCTGCTGACAGCACCACCAGAGAGGTAAAACACCCTGAAGTCACCTATGGAAACTCAGGCAGGAGGAGAAATTCCTCTCTTCGCTGTACAATGATCCTGCCCTGGAGAGGAGGATTAGGGGGGATGAAGCTGCAGTGAGCCAAGGGCGCTCTGTTCCCCAGGGACAGATTCTCCCAGGGATTTAATGGAATTTGGAAGGCACCCGTTGACTTCACGTGGCCGCTGCTTTACCCCGTCCTCCCAGGCCTGTGGCGTGGACATGACCTGGGAGCTCCAGAACCGCGGCTCTGGGGAATGAGACTGGAACCTCCTGATCCCTGAGGGCACTTGGGATGGCCCCAGCTCGGGTGGGATCTCTGTGGCTGCAGAGGACAGCTGGGTCCCTGCTCCGTTGGTAACCAGAGCCATGATGGAGCCGCAGGTGCCAAATACGGACCCTGGGTGAGGAGAAATGGGAGCATCACTGGAAATCTCTTTGTTTTACTGATTCCACCTCGGTTTCTTTTTTTGTTTTTTTCCCTACTGTTTGGTCTATTTTAAGGAGGCTCAGGGGGAACTTCTGGCTCTGCACAAGTCCCTGACAGGAGGGGGCAGCCGGGGGGGGTCGGGCTCTGCTGGCAGGGAACAGGGACAGGAGGAGAGGGAACGGCCTCAGGCTGGGCCAGGGGAGGCTCAGGTTGGACATCAGGAATAATTTTTTCATGGAAAGGGTTGTTACACATTGGAAGGGGCTGCCCAGGGAGGTTTGGAGTCCCCATCCCTGGAGGGAATCCAAGGAAGGCCTGGAGGTGGCACTCAGCGCTCTGGGCTGGGGACAAGGTGGGGAATGGACTCGATCCTGGAGGTTTTTTCCACCCTAAATGATTCTGGGATTTTAGGATCTGATACACTAATCAATATATGCTGCCAGCAGCAAACAGAGATCCAGATCTGATCCTGAAATTGAAGTTAGTCCTTAATTAAACAAAAAACTCATTCCAGGGAGATATTTCGACATCTGCCTCTTTCCAGCATCCATAGGTATTCTAGATTCTGACAATACTACTCAGTTAGAGGGTTTCTTATCAACAAAAAGTCATTGAATACTCGCAGTCAGTTAATCAATGAAGTCAGGGTATGAAATAGTCAAATTTAAACTGAAAATGTGCAGGTGTATATGGGGCAGGGAAGTGCATCGTGCTGGTTTGAATTACCTGGAAACTCGTGAAGCGTCTCGGGGTAATTGCACTTTAAAATTGATGTTTGGGCCTCTGACAGGCTGGGAATATCCATCTTCCAAACTACAGATTCCCAGCACGGTGGAGAACTCTGTGTTCCACGAGAGTTTATTATGAGCTACACAGAAATCCTAATTGCACTTCTAATTGCCAGCAAGTCTGGCAGAAGAAACAGAGCATTTAAGGGGTGGGTCCCAGTTGTTGAGAGAACACAGAGAAGCGATGAGAAGGGACAGATTTTGTGTCACAGCAAAGCTGATGTGTCCCAGGAGGATGTGCTGGCTGGAGCAGGCTCCCACGGGGTGGGAATGGTGCTTGATCCCAGCGGGTTTTGGATCAGATCCCGGGGACAGCAACACAAGTTCTGCAATATTGACTGTTCCAGAGTCATGTTTCTCTACAGCTCTCATTAACCATCCCCTCATTAACTACAGGGTAATTGGGCACTTCTTATTTCACAAAGAGAATGTGTTGACCTTCAGTCAGATTCGAGCAGACACTTCGGGGGAAGATTTAGAAAGCTCCTTTTGGAAAAATGGAAATCGTGGCATGTCAGGCATGACAAACATCTTTATTTGCTCCCTGTGTGTTTCGGAGGCCCGACTTCTGATTCAGCACATGAACACCTGCAGGAAAAGCTGTTTTCCCAGTGTTCTTGGCAGATTTCTGCTCGGGATTATTTCAGATTGCAACGTTTTGCTTGCTGATAAGATGTAAATAAACCCATGGGCTCCAATTCCCCTTTGATAAAGGAATTAATAGAATAAAAGATGAAACAGTCTCTCTTAAAAGATGTTTGCACACATTACAGAGTTGTGAAGCTTTCTGAAGGTTGCTCATCCAAAAATGACAACAAAAGTAATGTTCACTGATGTTTGTGCTGTAATTTAGCAGATTAGCAGCTAAATACCAGGTTATTAATTGATTTCTTTTCCCAAGTCCTCCTTAGGTATACCTGGTCAATTCTGAAGGCAGAAGGAGAAAATATCTCCTCATTTAGGAAACATGACCAGGCAGCAGAAATGGTGGTGATTTTTAGCAGAGGCTTCTGCAAACAGAGCTGTTACTCCTACAGGAGACTCCTGACAAGTCCAGAACAAATATTCTGACAGCGAATTGACTCCTGGACTGAGCGAGCCAAACACTTTGAAAAATGCTGTGTGTTGACTCAGTCAAAGGTTTTCTACATTGTTGATAAACTCGGCTCTCTCAGCCTTCAAAAGAGCGGTTTCTGTGTTCCTTGGCGTATCCTTTGTGTTCTCCTTGCAGGAATTATTTAATACAGCAGTAATCAGTTAATTCTTGCACATTTCAAAAGCCTTTTGTTCGCTACAATGGGCTTGGGAGCAGCACCTTCAAATTATACCTGAGGAATTCAAGTGTTTTCCCTTCAGGAATTACTCCCTATCTCCCAGGCTAACAATTCCCACTGTTTTCCATCGTGCTTCCCATGGGAACGTGAGCCTTTAGAAAAGGGCAAGAACTACCCTGAGGGGGGGAAATAACAAGGAGAATGGAAAATCCAGGCTTGTGAAACCGTTTGTTTCCCAGTGACTGAACAGAGAGGGTGGATTTCCATTTTGTCTTTCCAATCCAGGCCTCAGCCAGCGAGGGGGAGGCCGAGGCCTCCCATGCCTCATCACATGTTGGGCTTCAAAAGAGGTTTCTTCTTCTCCTTCTTCCCCCAAGTGGCTCCTGCCTGGCACAAACAGCACTAAACCAGCAGATATGGGGGGGGGTTTGATGCTGTGACTCAGAAAAAACAACTCCTCCCAAACAAAAGCTGAAAGAGACTCCGGAGATGGTTCAGGCCCAGATCTTGTGTTGCCTCCAAGCAAAAACATTCTTGTAAACACCGAGTCAGACAACAATCCTGCTGTGACAACAGCCAGCAGCAATGCTCCAGACACTGGCAATGAGGAAGTCTAGACAGCTCCTGCAAGAGCAATTAGGGATTCTTAAGATGTCTCCTGTTGCCGTTGAGTTGGTCTCATTTTGCCTCATTGCCAACGGACCAGGCTGGCTGGTGGTTTACCCCCCTCAAACAGCCTCCTTTAGTCATCCTTTCCTTCTATTCAACTAAATCAAAACGTTAAATTTCTTTTTAAAAAGAAGTCATGGGGTTTTTTGGAAAGTCTAAGTGTTCCTGCTGTCCTCCAACCTCTACATTTCATCTCCAGCCTTTCTGAAATGATCTCTTAAATCAAACATCTCTTTTGCAGCAGTCACAACAACGGCTCATATTCAACATCCTCCCTCTTCCAGCAAGTCCTGAGGAATCACTGCATGGAAAGCCACTCCTACCTGAATTCTGCCTTTCTGGGTGTGTCCCATTTAATCGCTTTCCCGTGGCAATCTTCTGGTTGGTTGGGTTCTTTCCTATTTTGTGACATCGTAATTTTTACATGAATGGAAATACTGAAGAGAATCAGGCCGAGAAGAGATTCCCGTGGATGCACACCGAGTTATTCCCAAGTGTATTGATGAATTCCTTCCCGAGGGTAGAAAACACCACTTTCCCCCAAGAAACATCCAAATAATCTGGTCCTACCATCAGATCTTATTCCAAAATCCAGCAAGCGCCACAGGAGAAAAAAAAATCCGCTCCCAAATTTCCCTGGCGCTCCAAAACAAGACGTGAATTCTGCCATTAGCTTTGTTTTCGTCGTCTTCTCTGTCTGAATTTTAAAGCTCTGCACATAAAGCAGCCGGAATTGCCACCGGATTTTGAGGCAGGTGACATTTGTGTACGGCTGTCGTCGCCGCCGGATGACTCCGGTAATGCTCTAATTATGTGTAGTGAGTTGTCTCTAAGTGCTGGATGAAAAGCTCCCTGCATCATTAGGCACCTTGTTGTTTACTAAATGTCTTTTATGATCCTACGGGGGCCCCAGTGAGGGTTGTGGCGGCGACTGCGTGCGGGATTTCTATTTTTGGGGATTTCTAACTCAGCTGTTCGCTTTCACTCCGGGCTGAAACCTGGCGGATTGATTCTCAGCTGAGACTAAACTTAATTACTGAGTTTAACAGCAAAGTTCAGCGGGGCTGGATTAGACAGCTCGAGGGTGGCTCTTTTGGCATTAAAATGGCAACATTTTCCAATGTCTTTTGGTTTTGGTGGAGGATAAGCATTTTAAAGGGAAGATCTTAAAGCCTGAGGTGGATGTCGGTGTGGATGAGGGAATTGTGGAATGAGTTGGGTTGGAAGGGAACTTAAAGGTTGTCTGTTCCAACACCCTGCAATGAGCAGGGACATCTTCATCTAGGCCATATTCCTGCTTTCCTCTGGACAAGGGACATCAACTCTCTGAACTTCTGTCAACCAATGATGCCAAAATAACTTGATGTTAACCACGAGCCAAAATTACCTTTTTCTTTTAAAAAAGTGACTTTATTAAACCTTCTGTTTTGTTTTTTTTTTTTAACTCAATTGTGAAAAATCGCTAGATAGATGGAAATGTTAATTAAATATGTGCCGCAAAGAAAAAATTATGACTGTCCTGTGCTAGCTCCACAGCAAATCTAAAATAAATTCACAATTTAAAAATAACACCAAAAAATGAATGGGTTTTTAACCAACACAAATGTGATCAGCTGGAAGGGGACGTGTGTTGCTGGTGGAAGAATTAGAGTGGCAATCTGACACATTGTTTGGCAAGGTCTAATATTAGGAATATTTTGTCAAGCGCTATAAATAAACGGGAAATAGTCTGGAAGGGTCCTGTAATGGCTGACTCAGCTGGTGCTTCCCGGAAAATTTTTCATCAGTCCATGACTACATTTTATAAAAAAGCTGATGTGGTTTCTCCTTGTTTTGCAAAGGAATTAATCCGCGGGAAGGGCAGGATTTCCGCTTTGAAAGCACCTCTGCGTTGAGCTGGTGGGAGTCATTTCACGTGAGGGAGGAGGACAATGGGGCCTGCAGCCACTGCAGGAGATTGCCCTGGAAAATTATCCAAGACTGGAGACCAGCAAAGTGTCTCAACAAAAGGCTGGGAGAGCTGGGGGTGTTCACCTGGAGGGGAGAAGATCCAGGGAGAGCTCAGAGCCCCTTCCAGGGCCTAAAGGGGCTCCAGGAGAGCTGGAGAGGGACTGGGGACAAGGCATGGAGGGACAGGACACAAAGAATGGCTTTAAGCTGAAAGTGGGGACATTTAGGTGGGATATTGGGAAGGAATTGTTCCCTGGGAGGGTGAAGAGGAGCTGGGATAGAATTCCCAGAGCAGCTGTGGCTGCCCCTGGATCCCTGGCAGTGCCCAAGGCCAGGCTGGACATTGGGGCTTGGAGCAGCCTGGGACAGTGGGAGGTGTCCCTGCCCATGGCAGGGGTGGCACTGGGTGGGATTTAAGGTCCTTCCAAACCATTCTAGGATTCCATGGCAGAGCTGCTAGGGTTTTATTTAGATTTTCAGTCGTCACTTCAGCTCAGATTACACAGCAGATTAAATCTGTTATTTAATTATCTGTTTATAATTCCAAACAGAACTTTCAGTCATAGATCTCAAATTTAAGCCCAGCTCCGCTCATCCTCCCCTTCCCCCAAATGATTCAGTTTTAGTTTTCTGTACTGATGGGAGTAATAACACGACAGAACATTTTACAGCAAATATTCCATTATTTTCTGGTTCTTGTTGTTGTTTCAAAATAGATTTATAAACATGTTTTTCTGAGTGTTTTCACTTATGAGAGAAAGCTGCACCTCATGTGGGCACCTCGCATAATTCACCCAATAATCTCAGCACTCAATTAAATTTTAAATGTTTCTCCATTAAACACTTATTTTACCACAGTAAATAATTTAACGCGTTTTCATTTAAAAGTGTCTCACATCACGGCGTTTTCAATCTTCTTTTTTTTATTTTAATAAAGTCACATCATCTTATTTCTTCAATCTGAGCTAAATGGACTCTTGCCTAAAGATTTTTTGGGGCACGCTCAGTGCTGTAACTCTGCACACACATTTGCATTCACCATCTGAGTAATATGGGAAAATGAAAGAAAAATGAATCAGGAAGCGAGCCCACAAACTTGGAATCGATAGATAAAAATGAAGTGCACTGACATTTCAACAAAACCCTCCATCAATTTCCATCCTGAGTTCCCGTCCCAAATGTGGAACTGCTGATTGTCACAATTGGTAATGACCGGGATGATTCACGTCACAGAATTCCTCTGATGTACTCAGATAATTATCCAGGCCCATCTCCGCCAGCGTTGAATCTTTCTGTTCTTGGTCTTACCCAGAAATTAACTTTCTGTTGACTTTGAGCAAGGGAAACTTTCAATAACCTGAATATCATTAAAAAGTCAGTGTTCTCTGGGAATTACCTTTTGTAAACAGACTGAAAGCTCGAGTTTCCCCTCTGCAATCAGGAATCTGCCAGGTGACTTTGGTGACAAACTGGGAATTGTTTAGAAAAATATTCAGGGGGTGGGAAAAATATGTTTATCTGCCCCCTTTTTTTTTTTTCCTGGAGAGAGAAGAGCAGAAGTTCTTTAAATTTTGCTTTAAGATTTTAAAATCTATAGTCAGTACTGATGACATGAGAAAGCACTAATGGGGAAAGGCTTCAAACTGAGAGAGGAGAGATTTAGAGGGGATATTGGGCAGGAATTGTTCCCTGGGAGGGTGGGGAGGCCCTGGCACAGGGTGCCCAGAGAAGCTGGGGCTGCCCCTGGATCCCTGGAAGTGTTCACGGACTTGTTTAGGTTGGAAAGGACCTTCAAGCCCATCCAGTGCCACCCCTGCCATGGGCAGGGACACCTTCCACTGTCCCAGGCTGCTCCAAACCCTGTCCAGCCTGGCCTTGGACACTGCCAGGGATCCAGGGGCAGCCACAGCTTCTCTGGGAATTCTATCCCAGCTCCTCTTCACCCTCCCAGGGAACAATTCCTTCCCAATATCCCATCTAAATCTCCCCACTTTCAGCTGGTTCAGGATCACCAATTTTTATTGCCACCACCTTTGCCTGTTGCAGGACCCCAGGACAGACACAAACCTTTCCCTTTCCTTTCTTCTCATTTGTGCCTCTGAACCAGAGCATCGGACACCAGGACAAGGCAGGACTGGGAAAATCCCAAAAATCCCTCCGTGAGCTTGGAATTGCTTGAGGCACCCGGGACAGGAGATGCTCTTTAACATCCACGGGGCCAACACAAAACTGCCAACTCAGCCTGAGAAAGGTCAACACCCACAAGTTGTTTGTACCGACAGTTAAGAGCCTAAAACGCTTTCGCAATTACGGAAATGGGCTGGAAAATATCCCGTAGGCGAGGATGTGCCGGGAGATTCATTCCCTATCTTTATCTCATTAATTTCAGAACACGAGTTATATTTCCTGAGCATCATTCATGACCATAAAGTGCTTATCCCTCCATCACTGTCTCCTCATCCCCTTTTTTGTTACAGGCTTCGCTGGCCTGAGATTATCCTAAACTCTTTGGAGCCGGGATAAACATTTGGACAACATCCAGCGTGGTGGGACCTGCTCTGGATTGGAGCACTGGAAACAATCTCCACAGCAATCCTATGCCAACGCATGGAAAATGATGATAAGAGTGTCTTTAAAGCCTTTTAATGGGATGTGATTATGGATATTCTGTTGTCCTGCAGAAAATACCAGGAGAAACTTCATGGGTATTGGAGCAACTTAGAGGAAACTTGGTTATTTCTAATTAGCTCGTGTTAATTGAGAGCTTTTCATCAATTAGTCCTAAATGAAGGGAAAATCTTTATGTTACCGTTCAGAGCTGCTGTCCTTAGGCTTTCTCCTCTGGAATAACTGCAGATGTTTAGGAATTATGGTTTTGAAACACTTCATTCCCATTCTGACTTCAAAACGAAACGACGATGCTTGTAGATTAAGCGGAGGAATTGATTAGCAGGGATGAAGGGATGCTCTTGGAAAATGTCATCCTGCAGCTCCCCTCTCTGTCAGCAGGAGGGTGTGAGGAGGGAACTGTGTCCCTGTCTGACCCAGGACACTCCTGAGCAGAACTCTGGAATTTCAGGCACAGCCTATTCTCTTACACTTCCCACACTTCCTGAGCACTTTGCAGTAATCCAGATGGAAGGTCACAAGCACATCAGAAACATTACTGAAAAAAACCTTCATTCATTTATTTTTCCCTTCAGATTTCCTTGCTGTTGGCCAAAGAAGCACTTTGGGGATGAACAGATTTTGTGACTTGATCAAAACCTCTTGTGTTTGCTCGGGTACCTCTTTAACACCAGCAGCAGAGACCTTGGCTCCGTGGTTGAAGATTCCAACATCAATTTCCACTTGGTTCCCTGGCCATCACCATCCTCGTTCACCCGTCTGGGAGTGGAGGCTGTGGCTGGGATATTTTCCCAAGATATATTTTCTGCTTTGCTCCCTGCTTTGTCCAGGGAGGGGGGAAATTCTGCGCAGGAAACTCATTTTATTCTCCTTTCACACGACTGAAAGTGACCTCGGAAGGCGGAAAATGCAAGTGGAGGGGTAGGAAAGGGGCGGGCTGAGGAATGTGACAGATGTTGCTTGTGCGAAGACTGAAACAAACGGAGCTTTGAGGTTGCTCGGAAGGCAGAGCTGATGAGCAAACACAGCTAATAAATAAAGCAAAGAAGTGTTTGGCTATAGAGGAATAAACAAGCCTGTTACAGGGTAATCCCAGGCAAGGTTTTGTTTCTGTGTGGGGTGTAATCCACAAGAGGGGAGCAGGAGAGAGGTGGCTGGGTCTAAACAGAGCTCCTGGTCCACACCACCGTGTCCTCACCCCTCCCAGCAATCTCCAGGTGGGATGGAAGCTCCAGCACAGACCATTCCATGTTTTCTTCAGCCATTCCTCTTCATTCCTCTGCGTCCTGGCTGGGACTCCTGCCCAGGCTTCCCCTGGATGGCCCAAGGCAGGCAGAGATGGCAGTGCCCTCTGGTTTGGGCTGTGCCAGGGCCACATAAATCCAACTGATGGAGCCCTGGTGTCCCTTGTCCCGAGAATTCACTTCTCGGCCACGAACCTCCCGGTTTTGCTGAGGAGGTGGGACAGGAGGAGGCTGTGGATGGGTTAAGTCAACAGAGCAGGGCAATAAATTTGTCCCAGTGCATTAAAAATGAGAATAAATTGCTTGGTTTTGGCATCCCTGAGCTCCAACTCTGCATTGCAGCACGTCCCATGACTGACATCTGGGCCAGGGACATGGCATCCCACACTGGCAGTAAATTTGTCCCCTCCACCCTCTTGCAGAGGTCACCTGAGGAGCAGGACACCGAGGCTGAAGCCCAATCCAGCTCCTTCCTTCCATCAGTCACCTTCTCCTTCTCTTTTCCCGGCGGTGCCAAGCTGCCTCTATCAGATCCCGAGTGCCAAAAGTGCTTTTGGAAAGTTTTCCCTCTCTCTATTTAATTAAAACCAACTCCTGCAGCTCCGGGGTGGCTCTGTTTGCTCATGAGAAAAGCCAGCCCTGGTCCCTCGGGTGGTAAAGTGGAAAGTGGAGGTGTCCGAAAGAGCTCATCGTGGAATCATGGAATGGCTTGGGATGGAAGGGACCTTAAGGGTGATCTTGCTCCAACACTTTCCACTCTCCCAGGCTGCTCCAAGCCCCGTCCAGCCTGGCCTTGGGCACTGCCAGGGATCCAGGGGCAGCCCCAGCTGCTCTGGGCACCCTGTGCCAGGGCCTCCCCACCCTCCCAGGGATAAATTTCTTCCTTATATCCAACCCAAATCTGTCCTCTTGATTTGAAACCATTCCCCTTGTCCTGTCACTAAAATATTTGATATTTTCTCTGCTCCAGCCTCTTCCTCTTGAGATGGTGAAGAGAAAAACGAAATAAAACCTCTCAGGGGGGTGTTAAATAAAAAGCAAACCCAAGAACTCTCAGCCTTTAGCCGAGGATGGAGCAGGGATGCTCCAGCTCGGACTGTGGTTGTGGGAATGAACAGTGATGTTCCCAACAGCCGTGGGACACGTGCCTGACGCTTCCAGCTCCCCGTGACCACCTGAGATGTACCTAAAAGTGTACAAAACATGAAACATGACAATCCCTGGGGTTCTAAAAGTCCCCTGGATTCCAGGCTGGGAGGGTCCCTGCGCTCCCTGGGGAATTGCAGGAACACCACGGAGAGAGGATGGGCCAGTGCTGCACCAACTGCCCCCGCTCCAGGAGCTTTTCCCCTCACGCAGAGCCCAGGAGATGATGGAAACAGCAGATTTGGCTGGGTTGGGTTGAGCTTTTTGTGGTTTTTCTAATTTTCTTGTTGCTTACACATGAAATGATGGTAATAGTCCCTAAAAGCTGTTATTCCCCATGCTGGGAAAACACTCCTTAGCCACCTGCTGCAAGAAGCATGTTTCAAATGCAGCATTTTCTGTAAGAACATAACCCTCACTGCTCGGGAGGTCTTACTAATCAGCTGCTGCTTTTTCAATTCCAATACCTCAGCTATTTATTTATTCATTCAAATGCCCCGTGTACTTTATTTAAAGCTAAGGTTTTATTTAATGTCTGTTCAGACAACCAGAATAGAACGATCAACTCCAAACTTAAGGGGTTTTTCCTTCATTATCCTGTACATAAGGCAAAAAAACTCAATCAAGAGACAAGAATCAAACTTTTTTTGGGGCAAATGAGTTCTCAGCAGAGGCTTCACACCTGTCTCACTCCAGTGGCAGTGTTGTGATTAATATGAATAAGTTATAAATGCCATGAATATTTAAATTTTTATACAGCACAGGCATATTTCAGGCAAAAGGAGTGATTTAGCTCCCTTACTGCCTGCTGCTGCCACGTGGATTCCGGGTGAAACAGGGCCTGGGACTGGTTTGTGCTGACAGGGAGCGAGCAAAGTGCTGAGCTCTTTTCCGTCTCACGGCCTTGCTGCCGGTGGCCACATCCTCGATCCTTTAGTCTTCCATAAAACCCAAGGAAAAGCTGTGGAAGCACACACTGGAAACACACTCTCCCGTGTGGGAGAGCCTGCACTGAGTTCACCAAGATGACCTTGGAAAGAAGATTCTGGGTTTGCTTTGTCACCTCCCCTCTGGGGTGTCCCTTCCCTGAAGGGTTCTTTGTTCCTCTCCCACGACGTTCAGGAAACAGGGAGTTGTTATCGTTCAAATCATCGCCACTCAAACCTAAGGAAGGACGTTTAGAGATTCTGCTGAGGTAAATCTCAGGCCACTGAATCATTTAGGGTGGGAAAGACCTCCAGGGTCATCGAGCCCAAGCTGTGCCCGATCGCCACCTTGTCCCCAGCCCAGAGCACTGAGTGCCACCTCCAGCCCTTCCTTGGGCACCTCCAGGGATGGGAATTCCAATGCAGCCCCTTCCAATGTGCAACAACCCTTTCCATGAAGGAATTCTTCCCAAATGTCCACCCTGAGCCTCCCCTGGCCCAGCCTGAGGCCGTTCCCTCTCCTCCTGTCCCTGTTCCCTGGGAGCAGAGCCCGACCCCCCCCGGCTGCCCCCTCCTGTCAGGGACTTGTGCAGAGCCACAAGGTCCCCCCTGAGCCTCCTTTGCTCCAGGCTGAGCCCCTTTCCCAGCTCCCAATGTCTCCATTACAATGATGGAATGGAATTCTCCATTGCTCCAGGGCTCCTCCTCCTCAGCTCTGAGCCCAACAGGTCCCGTCCCAGCTCGGAGGGGTCGGGGTGGCCTCACCAGGAGCATTTTCTTTATCAGCTGCATTTTGTTCACACTGTGCCTTATCCTCCCCCGGGCCCTCGTGGGCACATTGTGATTCTCAGCAGTTACTCAGTTTTATGAGAGGCAGAATTTGTGGAAGAAGGTCAAAGAAGATTAATAAGGGACAAGGTGTCTAATAACTACACAATAGTAGACAAAAATAGGAGAATGATCAGTGCTCACACTGTGCTGCTTGATCTTATTACCCTGCATTAGCAGCATTCATAATTTAAAACTTTAATAAACTCCCAGCCTCTTTGGGCCAAGATAGATGCTGCTGCTGGTTTTATTAGCTCCAGAATGGGCAGAAGCTTTATGCAACGTGATTATCCTGCATAAGCAAACACCTCATCACTCTGGGAACATTCTCATGAGCACTAAAAGGGACCAAATCAGACCCAAAGACAACGTGGTTTCACCTTCAGCTTGAATTTACTGTGGAACTGAGGTCGCTCAGTCTTGGAACAGATGGCAAAGAGGTGGAAGGCTCCAAATACCAAAGCTCGAACATCCCAGAATTCCAGACTGGTTTGGGTTGGAAGGGACCTTATGTTTTTAAAAAAGAAAAGAGTAACTTTTTAAGGGATTGGTGATGATTTTAAATGTTTTTAAAAAAGAGTAACTTTTGAAGGGATTGGTGATGATTTTAAATGTTTTAAAAAAAGAAAAAAAGAATAACTTTTGAAGGGATTTGTGATGATTTAAACTGTTTAAAAAAAAAAACTTTTGAAGGGATTGGTGATGGTTTTAAATGTTTTTTAAAAAAAAATCTTTTGAAGGGATTGGTGATGATTTAAAATGTTTAAAAAGAAAAAAAGAATAACTTTTGAAGGGTTTGGTGATGATTTAAAATGTTTTAAAAAAGAAAAAATAATAACTTTTGAAGGGATTGGTGATGATTTAAATGTTTTCACGTTTTTGGAGTAACGGAGCTGCATGATGACAGAAGACACCCACACCCTCAGCGTGTCCTTGCAGGATTTCAGTGTTTGATCGGTGACAAGCAGAGCAATTAAAACCGGGAGAAGGTAAATTCTTTACACTGAGTCACATTGGGCAAATATTTTCCCTTTTGGGGTTGAGCTGCTCTGGGTTTAAGCTCTGTCAGAGGCCTGGGTTATGTTTTTGTGACGCGTGCTGATGGTTTGGTGCTGTGTGTGAGAGAAGGAAAGCGTCAGAGAATCCAGGGTGGGTTTTTGTAGAAATTCAGTTTTGTTTTGTAAACATCCACTGTCCCAGGCTGCTCCCAGCCCCAATGTCCAGCCTGGCCTTGGGCACTGCCAGGGATCCAGGGGCAGCCCCAGCTGCTCTGGGCACCCTGTGCCAGGGCCTGCCCACCCTCCCAGGGAACAATTCCCTCCTAATATCCAAAATAAATCGGTTTAAAGCCATTCCCCATTGTCCTTTCACTCATGGCCTGGTGAAAAGCCCCTCTCGGGCCTTCTCGTAACCCCCTTTAGGCACAGGAGAGACCAAGGCAGGAATTTTCTCCTCATAATTTAGTTTTCTGTGGCCCCCAGCTCCAGCCACCTCCTCCCTCTGGCAGACTCCATCCTGGGGACCCCGGATCAGTCGGACACCGCTGGCCAAGAACCCCCATCCCTCCCTCCCTCCCTCCCTGGGGGTGTGAAACGGCCCCAAACTTTCACAGCAGCATCCCAGGGCTGTCCATCAGTCCCTGGGGGCACGGATCCCCCCGGGGAGGCTCCTCTCCAGGACACCCCATCCCATCCACCAGCCCGGGAGCTCCCACAGCCCATCCCAGGAACCCAGGGAGCGCTGGTGATGGATTGGGCCAACGATCCGTGGCTCAGAAAGTGGCACTGTTTGTGGGAGGAAGGTTCCAGGAGGATATTCCGGGTAATTACAGGCTGCTGGCTGACTTTGACCGGCAGCAAAGTCAGCCAATGTTCCCAGTGTGGAACTGGGAGCTGCTTCCCAGCCTGGGCTGGGAATGGCGGGATTGAAGGAGGAGTTTTGTCAGTGAGGGATGGCTCCCTCCTCCTCAGCTGCAGTGGCCTGGTTTTTATTTGGTCATTTGACAGAAAATGACCAAAAATATGTAGATCTCAGTTCCTCCAGTGGCTGCCATTGGTACCTCAAAATAATTTGATTTTCAGGGCCATGTTTCTATTTCTGCTGTTTTCTGTATGTTGTTCCTTGCCCACAACAAATAGCAATATTACCTGTGACCCTCCCTCAGAATAAAACCTTTATTTGTCTCATTTCCCTGCTGTTTTAGGGCATTTTGGTGCCTTCCTGGTGCAACGTCCCTCGAATCAGTAAAAACAGGCAGAGGATAATTCTGCTCTCTGATTTCTCTGTCATTGGTTGGAAGTCTCCTCATTAGAGGAAGGAAACTGCTCACCAAATATCCCCTATTTCTAACGAGCACTTCTGCACGGCACAGTTTGCCCTGCTAAATTCCAGCTTTCCAAATCTCAAATTAATTGCATCTCACGAGGGCAAAGTTAAAACGGGCCAATAAAGAAAAAAAATTTAGGCTGCAGAAAACGTGGAAATAGAAATTATCCAGCGAACAATTGTTTTTATCTCTCTGGATTCTGTGAGTCAGTGAACCATGCTCCTGACGTGGCTTGGAGAGGCTGCAGCGTGAGGAGGAAAACAGAGCCCAGGCCTCACCAAACCACGGCAGGGCAATAAAATAATTCAATAGCCTGGGGGTGGTTTCCATTCCTTTGATTCTGAGAGGGGTTTTTTTCTCCAAATAAATGTAGGAAATGATGTTTAACATTCTGATATCTATTACAGTAATTAATATCACCGTGTCCAAGGTCTCGCAGTGACTTTCCAGGCGATTAATCCCACGAGGTGAGTGAGTCAATGCCACGCTCTCCACAGATGAGTTCTGGAGGAAAAAGGGCTTCATTGGCTCAACCAGACCCATTAAAACAAACGGGATGTGGGATCAGCTGGGTTTTGGGGGCTGCTCCAAGCTCATGGAGCAAGAGCTGCCAGGAGAACACGGTCACCCAACCTTGGGATGTCCCTCTGGAGGTGTCCCCATCCCACCACCTCTGGGCCGGGCTCTGGGGCAGCACCAGGAATTGTTGGTACAAAGGTGGGTGGGAAGAGCAGGGATTTGTCACTGGGGTGCTTGGTTAGGGATGTTTGGAAAAATTCATTTTTGGGGAGCTCAGGAAGGAGAACTTGGCCTTCGTGTGACGTCAGGAACGTCCTGCTCCTGGTACACAAAGATTTTTCTCTGAGGTAAAATCCTTCACTCCTTTTCTGTAAAAAAAAATCTTCCCCAAAGAATCTGGTAGCTTCCCACCAGCTACACTGAAAACAACAAAACGTGACCTAAAATAAATAAATCTGATATTCCATAAAGCACGGACCCTCCTCAAAGTGAAATTTGCTGAACCACGCTTGTGATTTCAACTTCATTTTTTTTTATCGGTGGATTATTTACAGGATTTGCTGTATTTGCATGACAACATCCATCAAATCAACACTCCTCTGGGCTTGGTCGTTGTGTACTTTGGGATTTTTATTTGTCTTTTTTAATTGCAGAGGAAAAGGTGTTTTAAAAAAATACTGGGAAGGGAAAACGCTTTTTGGAGTTATGAGGAAATTCAGGGTTAGGATGTACAGTGAAAATACTGTTGGTTTTGTCATCATGGTTGGGGGGCTGAACCTTGAGGGGGATTTATGATGATAATATACGAGGAACACATCAACAGAACAGGAAACTGAAAATTTGGCTGCAAACTCCTCTTTTCTAGAACTTTTTCTGTGGATGCATCTCTGTACCACACATGATTCCAGATTATTTGTTCCTTGTTAGGGATGTTTTGCTTTCAGCTTCCCTGAACGGGCAGAAAGAGCTGTTTAAGATGTGCAAAAAAAAGGGCAGAATCTCATGGCAAAATTTCATTGGGGTTTTGTTGAGGGTCATTTGCCTTTGCCATGAAACAAACCCCACTTCTCCTGGGTTAGCTGCAAGGCAAAGGTCAGGAACTGACCAATGTCAGCAATATTTGGTCTTAATGAAATCAGATTTTCTTTCAGCTGTTGATTTATTTTTAGGCCACTTGAAAAATCAGAGAATCGTGGAATGGTTTGGGCTGTAAAGGACAGAGTTCACGAAGAGCTCAGGCTCTCCATGGCAGAGTCAAACCAAGGGTTAAAGGTGAGTGGCTGAAAGTACCAACACCAGCGAGGAGGTTTTTGGGGAAGATCTCAGCTGATCAGTAAAATCCTCATGAAACCTGACCCAGGCTGGGTCAAACCGCTTGGTTTGGGCTTGAAACAACTGCCAGAGGTTGTAAATTCAAATACAGTCACACAGCACCAACAGAAGTGGACCCCAAAGATCCATAAACCAGCAGGAAATGAAACTCACTCCCATTTTATGGCTCCCAAAAAGGGAACCAAGAGCCTCCAATGCTCACCTGTTGTCACTTTTTCCTCCAGGAGAGCACAGGGGGATTCCAAGTGAAGGCAGCAGCCCAGGGAGGGGAGTTACAGATCACCCCTGTTGTCCTTCAGCAGATCCTGCAGGAGCAGGATGGAGAGCCAAGGACACTTTCAGTGGGATTTGGGAATCCCACTGACAAAATGGACAAAAGGTGGGAAAAACGAACAAAAAATTGGGAAAAATGAACCAAAAATTGGGAAAAACGAACTAAAAGTGAAGAAAAAATGAACAAAAAGTTGGGAAAAATTGAGAAAGTTGTGGAAAAGTGGAAGAAAAGTTGGTCCTCGAGCACCAGCTGCAGGAAGGAGGTTGGTACTGTACCTCTAACGCCACCACCAGGAGCTTTTCCAGGATTTTGATGACATTTGGGTGGGAATTGAGATGGCTGAGCTGGCATCCTTGGCTGAGCAGATATCCAGCTCCCAGGAGCCCAGCCTGCACCCTCCTCTGTGACCCACGGACAGACAAACGCCTTTTGTCCCTGTGCCAGCACAGGAGACCTCAGCCAATCTGGGAATAAATCCCAGAGCGTGATGGAAAGGCTCCCAAGGACTTCAGACCCCAAGCAGGGCCTCGAGGAGACATTCCCTGAGCTGCCTTTCCATTAAAAGTGCATTTTGCACTAATTAATGACCAATTAATAACGGAGGGGAAAGCCCAGCCCTCCCTAACCCATAGTGGGGTTTTTTCTGGGATCTGGGGCAGCCTCAGGTGATGCTCCTTGAGCACTTCCCTCCCTGCTGCAGGACTCCCAGGGTGGCCCCAGGGGCACCACGAGAAAGGGTTGGGAATTTTGTGACAAACCTGGGGGTTTTGGTGAATATGGAGAAGGAATCCCTCAGTTTGTCCGTTCTTTCCTCACCAACACAAAGAGTTTCCTGTTCTACAGCCACACAATCCCCACCCCGACGGGCTTTCCATGAACCCACTTGTGGGAGATTCCTGCTATTTTTGGGGCTACATTTTCCTGAACAAGCAGCTCGTTTGCATATAATTAATATTTTTTCATGCAATTAATAACGTTATTCTTCATTTGCATTTTGCCTCTGTAAAAAGCAGATGCTGCACCCCCAGAACCCCACAAACCGAAGACACTTTATACCAACAGGTCTGAGCACCAGAAAATTTAACCATCTCATACCCAATTCCCTGAAGTAAAACAGGAAATAAAACAGGAAATAGAAATACAACATACAGAACTTTAGGATATTTTTATGCCCTCTTTTCTATAACATTTATTTTTATACCACACGTTCCCTAAGCCTGGCAGATCAGGAAACAGGGGAGGTGAAAAATGGAATATTGGTATGCCTGGAAAAGTTATTTTAGGTGGTTATTTTTTTAATTTTAGGTTATTTTGGATATTTCTGAAGGGCAATAATTATAATTTGGGTTTGTTTTATTTTTGGAGGTCACAGTAGTAAAGCTGCAGGAAGTTTTAGGTGGATGGAGGTGAAACATGGTACCAGGAACACATTAAACACTCCAGAATGGCTGCTCTGAAAAATAAACTGCACATGCCAAATATATAATCCCAGAATAGTTAATTTAATAGTTAATTTAATGTTTAATTTAATAATTATTTAATATTTTATTTAATATTATAAAAAATAACTCTTGGTAATGAGGGGAAAAAGTATTTAATGGTCCAAAAATACAAATAGAGGTGGTAAAAGCATTGATTTATGGTTTTTGGATAGATTTTCCTTCAGGTTTTCCATATCCCAGTGGCTGGGGAAGGCAAAGAGAGCCAGGCTGGAGCTGCCCACTGGAATAGTCTCATTTTCCAATGGTGGTGAATGATTTGCATCCTCTTTGCTCCTTAATGATGCTGCAGGGAATTTATTTTTCAGTGCAGCTGCTTCTGAATTCCAGGGCTTGAGCTGTGATCATTTTAATGAGAAGGAAAAGAAAAAAAGACCAAAGTCTGAGTAGACTGAAGGGAAACTTAATGAAGAAATGTGAGATCTTGTCATGGTGTGAGGTTATTAATAAGATTTTTATCCTTATGCTTGTCAAGCTGGAATCTTTTGCTCAGAAAGGAGCAAAGCTGAGCTCTATTTTAAATATAAAATATTTTAAATTTATTGACATTTTCAATGTATTTTAAATATTTTATATTAAAATGCATTTATAAAATATTTTATATTTTAAATATAAAATTTATAAAATATTTTATATTTTAAATATAAAAGCATCAATTTATATACGCAATGTGCAAATTTACAAGGGACAATTTATGTATGTGGTAAATGTCAGAAATGTTAAAATAACGTTGGATGGTGCCTCTTTTTTTCTTCCTTAAATTAAATCCTGGTTTTCTTAAGCAGAGATTAATTCCTAATATTTGACCTGAACTTGTTAAACCTCGACAAAATCTACGCAAGACCAGAGGAGAAGCCTCAATAAACTCAAGAGAAAAGCTGAGTTCCAATATTCTTTATGGGGTTTTTTTTTAAGTTGCCCAAGTTTCCTGAAGGAACATTCCAAAGCTTTTCATTAAATGGGAATTGTTCCTACGACTTTCGTTGGTAGGTGGGCGGGGAGGAAACGAACTGATGGAACTTGATATCAAAGGGCAAACTCTGATAAAGGTAAGGGAGGAAAAATAGGATGGAATCTGATAAATTTTCATGGATGACCCGAAACTCACAGAAATGAAACCACGTGAAACCATTCAGGCAGGTATGGAAATGGAAATAATCGGAATGGGGTTACTGAGGAGCTGAATTCGGTGCCAAACCCTTTGGTTTATGCAAATTCTGTCATTTTTAGACTCCAGAGGCTGAAAAATGCAGGGGAAATTTCTCTTGCCTCATCTGGTGGGAGTCAGACACCCAAATAAATGAGAACAGGGAGTGCAATTGAAATGTGGCAAACTCTAGAGGACTTTTCTTAGGGGCTTCTTTTGAAGAAATGCATTTCAGGATTAAGCCATAATTGCTGGGATCATTTGGATTTAATTTTAGAGTTGCCTTCATTAATTGCCACAGACTGACTTAAAAAGTGTCCCTTTGCTACCCAAAAATCGTCACAATTGACCTGAAAAATGTCAATTTGCAGCTGATAGCTGTCAGACCAGATGGGGCTGTGAAGTCAAAACAACATTTGGGTCACACTTTATGACATTTTCTGCATCCCTTTCTGTTCTGATAAAGGTGGGATGCTTTCAGAGAAGACCTGTTGGTTCTCTCTCACTGTGTGGTTTTAATTCACCCTTTACCAATTTTTATTTTAAATAAGGGGAGTTTCTTCCCACATCTGCCATTCCAGGAGAAACCAGGCTGATGCTTTTGGGGCAAACCACCCCCATTTCAGTCAGCTTTGTGAGAAATGCTTTGTCGAGGTGAATTTCTGCATTTATATCTCCCGAGCAGTCCCTGTTCACTCCCCTCCCTCAGCTGTGCTGTATTCTGAGGGGAGGAATAAACAGGGAATTCATTCCCACTCCACCCGGAGGAGCTGATTTCGCTTCCATCACCAAAATCCTGTAGGATCACAGACAGTGCCAGGAGGAGGAATTGTACTGCCCCAAAATCCTGAGCTTTTCCAGGACGTTTTCAGGACACGTGGGGTCTGGGATTGGCTGGCAAGGAGAAATAACCGAGGGTGGAGAGAAATAATTGGAAGTTGGAGAGAGACAAGGATTTGGGGACAAGCGGGAATGGCTTCCAATGACAGAGAGATGGGATATGAGGGATAAATCCTTCCCTGGGAGGGTGGGCAGGCCCTGGCACAGGGTGCCCAGAGAGGCTGGGGCTGCCCCTGGATCCCTGGAAGTGTCCAAGGCCTGGGACAGTGGAAGTGGGATGAGCTCTGAGGTCCCTTCCAGCCCATTCCCGGTTGGAAACGCGCCTGGAAATGCCCCGCTGGCTCGCTCGCAGCCCCATTTTTGGGGGGATTTGTGGCACGGACGGCGGGGACCGGTGCCGGGAGCCGCTCCCGGTGCCACTAGATGGCATCGCCACCCCACGATTCACCCAGCCCGCTGCTGTGCCCTGGGAATGACGCCGGGAGAGCTCCAGACCCGGCTCTTCAGGGGAGTCCCGTCATCTGTCGGGTGCGGCGGGGAGCGGGAGCATCTCCCGGGCGGGGCGGGATGGAAAAGCCGCTGGAAAAGGTCCTGTTGGGCAACCGCAGGGTGGGGAACATCCGTGAGACCCGCAAAAGCCGCTGGATCGTGACACCCGACACATTCCTCGCCTGGAGAATCCAGCTGGAACGCAAAAATAAGGGGGGGAAAAGTTGTGAAAAGCTCCGCATTCCGTAGCGGGAAGTTTTTTTTTCCTGTGGGTTAGAGATCGCCAAGGAGTTAAATCGCGTTTGGGTGTTTCCCAGGGATTGCTGCTTCCCGGGAAAACGGATTCTGCAAAGCAAAAAGAAGCCAGCGTTAACAAATACGTGAATTTTTGTGTCCTCGGGTGTCGGCTCAGCTGAGAAGGGACAATTTAATGAGCTCTCTGCAGGCTTGTAAATGGGGATGTTTAGAAAACATGTGAATCAAAGTCTCTTGTTTGCACGGGAGATGTCTCCACCTCCCACAAAAGTTCAGCCAAACCCACGTCAAGTTTGCCACGAGGCAGTGACTGAAATAAATAACATCATAGACAAGCAAAGGCACGGAAAACAAACCAGCAGCACCCACAGCAGCCGTGCCTGGGATTCCTGGGGGTCAATTTGCTGCTGGGTGTCTCCAGGTAATCACTGAGAGCAGGGAAATTCTATTATTAAAGATATATAATTAATATTTAATAGATAATATTTAACATTATATAATTAAATAATAGTGTTTGGAGTCACCTTCTTTCCTGAACTCATTTCACTGACGTGGAAGGAATATCTCCCCTCACACTTTCGAGATTTAAGGCAGATCTTCTAA